>JAUJYZ010000668.1:0-49118 GCA_033675265.1 Actinostola sp. cb2023
AAAGGAAAAAGGAAAGGAAAGGAAAGGAAAGGAAAGGAAAGGAAAGGAAAGGAAAGGAAAGGAAAGGAAAGGAAAGGAAAGGAAAGGAAAGGAAAGGAAAGGAAAGGAAAGGAAAGGAAAGGAAAGGAAAGGAATTATTTGCCCTAATGCTGAAGCACTGTACATATATATATGAATCTAAAACTCACAGCTTCTTAATTTTAACATCCTCGCAGTGTTAATTGTTTTGAATGACATGGTCACATGATATGATCGTGCAAAGGGTCATTTAAGAAGTTGCATAAGATATAAACTAATTAACAGTCGACTTTTGATATATGCTTCACTTGTCGCATACAATAGTTTCAGTGCGAGGCGCCAGGGAATAATTATACATTTATTCTTTTATCTTTTCAAAGATAAAATAATTTAAATCTACAATAATATTATTCCCTGGAGCCTCGCACTGAAACCTTTGTGTACATGTACATAAGACAGCTCATCAGCGAACTGTTCTCTGAACAGCTTATCCTCAATCAACCCCTTAATCGAGCCTACAAACGTGGATGTTCCTTAGCTTGCTGACTGCTGAACAACAGCTCACCCCAAACCCCATTAATTCCTTCATTCCCCATTCCTTCATTCCCCATTCCTTCATTCCCCATTCCTTCATTCCCCATTCCTTCATTCCCCATTCCCCATTCCTTCATTTCCCATTCCTTCATTCCCCATTCCTTCATTCCCCATTCCTTCATTCACCATTTTTTCATTCCCCATTCCTTCATTCCCCATTCTCTCATTCCCCATTCCTTCATTCCCTATTCCCATTCCCCATTCCTGGTTTTAGTCCAGCATCCAGCTGTGATGCATCTAGTCTTTAGTCTTTACCTTTTTTCAATGTTTTCATAGATTCTTT
The DNA here is from genome assembly GCA_033675265.1 of Actinostola sp. cb2023. NCBI lineage: Eukaryota > Metazoa > Cnidaria > Anthozoa > Actiniaria > Actinostolidae > Actinostola > Actinostola sp. cb2023. Next base: position 896 of record JAUJYZ010000668.1, read on the forward strand.
GGATTTTCCCATTAATGTACAGTGTATATGCTTTATGCAATTCTTTTTGTATATCACTGTTGAACTTCTCAGAATCCTACAGTTAGAGTATCATCAATTGACAATTAATGGTAGTGTAGTTCTAAAGCAAGGGATTTCTGTTTTCGAAGGTAAATGGCGTAAAAATATCCATAAAATTTTCCCAAAACCATGTAGTGATCAAGAGGAATGTCTGTTTTTAATGAAAATTTTCAACAAATTGTGTGGAATTTTGCAGATTTTGAGGAATTGTGCGGATTTGACCTAATTCTGCAGATCCGCAAACCGTGCAACCTGTCAGAATGCCCTAAATTAATTAAATGACAGTTCTAAGCAACTGTGGATGGACAGCTTTATTTTGAACATTATTGACATCGAAGGAGTGAGGTATAGCCAAAGGTAACCCAAGCTGACAATATTATACAATATTATAAGAGAGTGTATGTGGATCATGTCAATAAAATCAATAAAATAATAAAGTTAAAATAATAAGGTCCAGAAGGGCTAATTTTAAAATGGCTATAACTCGCTCAATTTTCGTCCAAATCGCTTCAAATCTTTACAGACAATAAAGGAATGATTGAAAAAGATACAGACGACTTTATAGAGGATTTTATTTTAACTTTATTATTTTATTGACATGATCCACATACACAGCTTGGGCTACCTGTGGTATATAGCATACTGTATTAAAGTGGGTTTATAGATGTACTATTGATATAGATGCGGCATATACATGTATCTAGCAGTTACATATTATCAATGAAAAGAACGGGAAGGATACAAATCAAGAATATCGTACGCTAACCTCTTTAAAATCCATTTATGTCTTTCTCCTCATTAAAGACCGCCAGTCGCCATCTTGAAATTCCCGCGAGTCACATTTCTATCTTTCAGGGGAGGTGTAAGTAGATTTTAAACACACTTATGATTTCTTGAACATTTATTTTGAGAATCAATTTTGTGTCAACAGAACTTGAAATACATTGTATATATATATATACATTTATTATCTACATAGATTATAAATTTTATTTTATTAATTTTAGCATAAAATAAGACAGCCGAAACCTACACGTTACTATGGGGGAGAGGGTTAGTAGTTTCACGATAGAGCCCGCGAGTTATTTGACAGCAGATTTTCGCAAGAAAAAGAAAAAATGGCGGCGGGAAAAGAAAGAGCTGTGACAGAACGAAGTTTAGTTTGTCTTTTGACAGCCTTGCGTGGCTACAAAACAACTGTAGAACTACGGAACGAAGACTATGTGGAAGGAACAGTGAACCATGTTGATGGCTTTATGAATATAACTTTTTCAGATGTCAAATTTGTTAAAAAGTCTGGCGAAGTGTTTCACCATCCCACGATGTTTTTGGTTGGCGAGAAAGTACGATATGTACACATACCAGACGAGATAGACATGACGAAAGCCATCAAGGAACAGCTAACAACTATTGAAGGGTCAAGAACTAGAAAAAGTGAACGAAGAAAGAGAGGAAGCAGATTGAGTACAAAGAATAGACCATGATTGACATGAAGGAGATCAAGTGGATCACTGCATCCTAACATAACGCCGTCTTATATATTTTTTATTCGTATTACGGGATACTTTTGGATGCATACACTGATGATATATTGTTATAAATCTGACAATCCAATGTGAATGAGCACAACCAGCGAATTGAGTTCGTGGCTGAGTTGTTGGAAAAGCATTGAAGAGTTTACCAGGTTCGATCTCAGTATACATGTACATACATACGTTATTTGTATTAAATAAGGTCAGAGATAGGCAGCTTTCGCTGATGTGGACCTCCTGTCTACTTAATAATATACAATCTAAAATATTTTTAAATATTTTGTAAAAGGCTATAAAAAAATACCCCTAACCACTACAGGTAGCCCAAACGTAGAATCAGTGGACCGTGACGTCATTGAATATTCCGTTGACCGTTGGATTTTCGAATGGTCTCAGGAATGAGCTCTTAGAAAGACTTCAAAGGATATGAGATTCTCAAAAATGTCTTCATAGCAGTAGTCTGATTATTAAAGAACACTTTGGTGTAGAAATCTGAGCAAGAAATTGTCTTTTTGAGTGGTTTTGAGCGATTCGAAAATTTCATCCGTTTCTAGCATACATATAATTAGGAAAGGTTTGCAACTCCGGCCACCAAATTTGCACGACCACTGTCGCTAAAAAAATTATATCTCCAAAACTACGAAAGCAAAACATATCGTTTTCCCACCAGACATTCTCAAATAAATGATCTTTATAATGAGCTTTTGTACACATTTTTGGGTCCACCATATGCCGAGAAATAATTTTTTGAAGTTGGGGAAGTCGACGAAATGTTCGCCGTGGCCATCCGCAGTCATCAGCTGTGTTCCTAAAACTTACTGCGGGAGGGAGGGACCGATAGATTGTTTTACAAAGATGTCCTCAAACACTGAGATAAATGCTATATAATTTGAATTTCAGTACTACGGTATATGTTTTAATCAGTATTACCCTGGCTGCCGCTAGCAGAGGTATATTTCATCTTTCTGATTTTCGATGAGTCTTTTGCTTTTAGCTTTTGGTAACAAATCTATCGGTCCCTCCCACCCTCAGTAAGATATTTGTAAAACAATCTATCGGTCCCTCCCTCCCGCAGTAAGTTTTAGGAACACAGCTGATGACTGCGGATGGCCACGGCGAACATTTCGTCGACTTCCCCAACTTCAAAAAATTATTTCTCGGCATATGGTGGACCCAAAAATGTGTACACAAGCTCATTATAAAGAACGTTTATTTGAGAATGTCTGGCGGGAAAACGATATTTTTTGCTTTCGTAGTTTTGGAGATATAATTTTTTTAGCGACAGTGGTCGTGCAAATTTGGTGGCCGGAGTTGCAAACCTTTCCTAACAAGACGCTCAATGAGCGTACATTCGGGCTTATGACAAGGACAATGTCAGTTGCGTGAGGAGAGACCTGACAATGACTGACAGTTGCGTGACGAGGGAGACTATGTACAAAAATACTATTTTGAACAGCATTAACACAAATAAAAATATAAACAGAATGTAAACAAGGATTGACTTCATTTTCGCCTCAGATTTGTGTTCTTCTTGATGCGATTTCAAAGTTGTTTTCTCACCTTTGGATTTGTCCATGTTTGAATCACACTTCTGAATCAGTACATCTGGCTTCAAGTTGTGGTATACATGCTTGGCTAGGCAGTACTCAGTTGAGTTCACATTTAAGTCAACATTAGAGTTCACTTGTATTAGAGTTTTTGAGTTCATTTGATTTGCTTTTGAGCTTGAGTTCATTTGATTACCTTTTGACTTTGAGTTCAATTGATTTGCTTTTGATGAGTTCGTGTAAAGGCCCTTTCGAAAACGCTCAACATCTTTTAGAGTGGGCCCACACGAATCGGCGTATGCGTTTGTATGTGAGAGCGTATTGAAAAGGAACTGATGGATGACTTGCCTTGGATACAACATAATTTCTCTTCTGCACAGGTCAACTGCTTCTTTCACTTCTAGTCGTCGAAGACCATGACTTAGCACTATCTCAGTATCTGCCCTGAGCGAAGAATACTTCGGATTTAGTTCGATATACGCTCGGAAACTATTTGATCCGTTTATTGAGCGAATCATACTTTCGGATTTAGTTCGATAGGCGTTCGGAAAATATTCGACCCGTTTGTGGCGCCATGAATATGCAACCTCAAGTGACCTCAAGTACGTTTAAAAATGTACCATATACGTACCTCGAACAGTCGGAGATCTTTATCGATGCTCATCGACACAAATAATCTTTCTCGTCACGCAACAGTCATTGTCATAATACCCGACTATTCAGCTTCTTCTTCTGTAATAGATCCCTAAAATCTAAGGACGTTTTGATTTCGATTATATTTTTTGCCGTTCACTGACCTGTTTTGAGCGTGGAAATTCTGTTTTAAATAGCGCTACGCGGCAGTTCTAAAATTAGGTCACGTAATAGATGTATGACTCACACAAGGATCATACAACTGTCATCGTACTGAAAAGAACATGGATTTTCGAACATTGACCTTGCTCGCCTTTGCTTTGATGTAGTTTTGAAGTACGATTTTTACGATTCCTTTTCCTTCTGAATTTTTCAAACGTGGAATAAAATAAACATCCATCATGAGTTATTGAAAATAACTCGACTGGCTCGACTGTTTGCAAGGCTTCAGTCAATCATGCTTCTTCAATACAATATCATATCTCTGACGTCATGACAATCAGTGACAGTTGAGAGACGAGGGAGACTATGTGTCGGGTGAGTACGTACATGATACGTCTTGAGGTTGCATAGGTCAGATGGTTCTGATAACGCCCTCACGTTTGTTTTTGTTAAATATATTTTAAGCGAGCTTCTAGTCCTTCTACCACTTCTAGTCATTGAACGATGAACTAGAATCCTGACCTTTTAATAGCTTGAAGATCTACAGCTGCTTTCAAAACTAAGATTCAAATCTACTTGAGTCCTGTGTGTCGTTTGTTTTCCCTTATCTGCCGAGTAATCTTGAAACTCGATACGATCAAATACGTCACATACTTTCTTCATTCTTTGACCAAACAAAACTAAAAAAAACCAAGAAAGTCCATTTTATAACTCGGGCTTCCTTCGGAAGGGCCCGAGTAATTATATATATATATATGAAGCATCTAAAAAGTATATCCCCTGTACATCTATATACACCCATATGATGTATGTATGTCCTAATACAGTACGGTCACGAATATATATTTAACAAGACGCTCAATGAGCGTATACTCGGGCTTATGATAAGGAAAATGTCAGTTGCGTGAGGAGAGACCGGACAATGACTGACAGTTGCGTGACGAGGGAGACTATGTATATATGTGTCGAGTTCATTTGATTTGCTGTTGAGTTTGAGTTGATTTGATAACGTTTTGACTTAGAGTTTAATTGATTTGCTTTAAATTTTATGAGTTCAGTCGTGTAAAGGCCCAGTCGAAAACGCTAAACATCTTTTAGAGTTGGCCTACACGAATCGGCGTATGTGGTTTGTATGTGAGAGCGTATTTAAGAAAAACTGTGGATGGGTTGTCTTAAATACAAGATAATTTATCTTTTGGCCAGATCAACTACTTCTTATACTTCTAGTCTTCGAAGAAGATAGCTTAAAACTATCTTAGTATCCAGGGGCGGATCCAGGGGAAGGGTTCTGGGGGTTGCAACCCCCCCTATGGAATTTTTGCAATCACACTTCTGAATCAGTACATCTGGCTTCAAGTTGTGGTATACATGCTTGGCTAGGCAGTACTCAGTTGAGTTCACATTTAAGTCAACATTAGAGTTCATTTGTATTATAGTTCTTGAGTTCATTTGATTTGCTTTTGAGCTTGATTTCAATTGATTACCTTTGGACTTTGAGTTCAATTTTGCTTTTGATGAGTTCATGTAAAAGCCCTGTCGAAAACGCTCAACATCTTTTAGAGTGGGCCCACACGAATCGGCGTATGCGTTTGTATGTGAGAGCGTATTTAAGAGGAACTGATGGATGGCTTGCCTTGGATACAACATAATTTCTCTTCTGCACAGGTCAACTGCTTCTTTCACTTCTAGTCGTCGAATACGATGACTTAGCAATATCTCAGTATCTGCCATGAGCGAACAAAACTTCGGATTAATTGACACGTTTGTCGCGCCATGAATATTCAACCTCAAGTGACCTCAAGTATGTTTAAAGATGTAATACAGATGTACCTCCACGAATCTTTATGAGTCATCGAGATAAATAGTTTCTCGTCACGCAACTGTCATTCTCACAATACCCGAATATACGCTCGTTGAGCGTCTTCTGCAACAGATCCCTAATATCTAATGACGTTTTGATTTTGATTGTATTTTTGCCGTTCACTGACTTGTTTTCAGCGTGGAAATTCTGCTTTAAATAGCGCTGCGCGGCGGTTCTAAAACAAGGACAATGTCAGTTGCGTGAAGAGGGACCTGACAATGACTGACAGTTGCGTGACGTATATCTGTCGGTGAGCACAGATAAAAATCTCCGAATCGTATTTCCGAAGCACGTACTTGGGACGTCTACAGCGCATGCGAAGCAGACATGAAGTCTGGGCAAGAAAGATTAGAAAGCACAAACCAATCAGGGAAAGCAACGGAGGTCAAGGGGTCAAAATAAAAGTATTTTCTCATCTAAATTTAGATTGAAGCTATTAACGTTTTTACTGATATACTGTAAAGTTTAACGTTTTTACTGATATACTGTAAAGTTCACAGTACTGAAATTGCAAGGAAAGCATGTTTTATCGAGCTCGAGTCCTGCAACGACGAGCATTCCCTTATCTGCTGAGTAATCTTGAAACTCGATACGATTAAATACGTCGCATACTTTCGTCATTCTTTAACCGACTAAAAAACTACGACGACTACTACTACCGAAAAACGCATTTTCTAACTCGGGCTTCCTTCGGAAGGGCCCGAGTAATAAACTAATAGAGGATGGCTCTCCATGCTTCTATAGCTTGAATAATGCACACTGAGGTCTTTTAAAAAGCTGGAAGTGGATGCACGAGCAGAATGGGAGTGTATTCAGCAGCTTCTTAAGACCTCAGAAGTGCATTATTATGCTAAAGAGCCACCAAGAGCCATCTTTATTTTGTTTTATCATATATAATTTTGGAAAAGAGGCAGTAAAAGCTATTTTCTATTGGCTAAGTTGCAAAAAAGTTGAAGATTCTGTTGAATATCAGTTGTCAAACATGTCGAATATAATCAGCGAAGGGGGATCATCTTACAAAATTTGCTGATTGGTCGATTGTATTTGACATGTCTGATGGCTGTCATTCCTTAGGTGTCTGCATGGATGTGAGATTTGTAGTGTCTGCTACCAGAGAATTTGTTGTTTTTCGCTGCTTCGTGGTGTACAAACATCATTTGGAAGAGTTTGACAAAGCCTCTGGAACCAGGGTACTCATCAGAAAACCACGTACATGTTGTCACCGTTTTGAAGCACATGAAGCCCAAACATTTTGTTTTTGGATCAAAGAAAGTTTGAAGTTTCTTTTCAATGTAAAATTATAATCTGTGTCTTGTTACTGTCAGTAATTCTTAAATTTAGGTCATGGATTTATGGGACAGGTCACTCATGGAAAAGCCATGGGAAAGTCATGGAATTTTATTGAGTGGACATTCCGTGTGAACCCTGTTAAAGTGCCTATGAAACGAAAATGTCGATCCTTGTTTTATTGAACATTATTGTTGTTTGGTCTTTTTCTGAACATTTGCTATATTTAAACATCGACTTTGAGCGTGCGAACATTTTTTTTCGCGGTTCGAAAATTATCATTTCCAACCAAAATGTGCGACAAGAGACTGGGCCCTTGACAATGGCTCGGTGACGTCATAAGTTGTGTATGCCTTTGTTTGCACAACTTATGACATCACATTTCTATAGTTTGACCGAGCGGGAATACTCCAGTTTCGCGTTGTTTAGAGATGACCGCTGTCCTTGACAAAAGACGCATTTGTACAGGCTTAGCCTCGATTCAGAAACCAGTCCGTGCAATTCAAAAATGTTTCTATTGTTTCATGTCAACATTTTTTCGTGTTCTCGTTGATATTTGTGAATAATTTACACTGACTCGAGGCTAACCCTGTACAAATGCGTCTGATGTCAATAAGTACAGCGGTTTTACAGCGGTATCTGTGAACGCGAAAAGGGACTATTGTCGCACTTTGAAACCCAAAATGCCCAACTTCGTGCGCGAAATAAAAAATGTTGCTGAAGCTCAATTCACTTGTTATTAACGCCATGTAAACAAGCAAATAGTAAACTTTCGAAGTAGCAAATAAAAACGGGGTCTGTTTTTTCATTTCATAGGCACTTTAAACTACTACAAACAACACTTTAATCAGCATAGACACCATGTTTTTATCCAGTACAGATGACAACTGACTGGGGGAGGGGTGTGTCGGTCCATTATACAGCCTCCCCCCTCCTTCCTTCTCTTAGAAAGCACTGACCACAATTTACCACTAATTTATCAGTACGCTGTATCTGTCATGTCTAGTACCCTCTTAAAATAAAGTTTATTATTATTATTATTATTATTATTATTATTAATGCTAACCATTTATTTTAAATGCTGGTAACGAGTTACAAACATATGTCCAGTGTTTCTATGACTTATCACTACTCGTGAAAGTCTGTGCAAAAATGTTTTTTTTCCTTGCGGTTTAGCCTGCGTTTGCGGTTGAGCTTCTTTGAATATTTTCTGGTAGTCTTGATTCCTTAGGTGGTTAGACATCATGCAACACGAGCTGTGCACTACTGTGGTCAGGTCTTCATGTAGCTGCACAAAAGTCCTCGCTATTGTTCTATTGTCATTCTATGTATTGTTTTTACACACACAAAAACAATAGCCAGGACAATTTGTGCAGCTACACGAAGACCTTGCCTATGAACTATTTTAGTTCAAAATCCAGCTCAATGGATTTTTCATCACTTGTTCTGTTGGTAATGTACTTCCGTAATGACCACTTAGCATTTATCTGATGCAACCCGCCACTAAATCTTTTAGGTACCCTAATAATATTGTTCTTGGTTTATTGAATCATAATTAATTATACAAATTGGTCAACATTTTACTTTCAAGAGTGTTATAACTTTTTAGTTATAGCACTTATGTTTATGCATGAGTGTTCTAGTAGAATATACTAATAAACACGAGGGAGAAGATTTATGCATAGTTCGTTTCATCTTTCTTTAGAGTAGCCCTACTGAGCGCACCCTCACTCTCTCGTTCTGCCTTTGTCTGCTGCACATTTTGTTAACACCTCGGTTATTGAATTTTGAGCATTTTGATTGGTTCCGACCGTTAGTGACTTTATATGGTCAACATGTCCTTATATGGTGTCAAAATTGAACAAAATGAGCGAAGCAAATCTTATCAACTTTCTCGAACATTTTACAAATTTTAACTTCGAAAATTCAATAACGGATTTTACGAAATTATCATTTGTGAATTGGACTGAAACAAGACGCTCTAAGAGCGTTTACTCTGCGGGTTTTGGAATCATCGCCCAAAATGTTGTGTAGTGATGTCTGGACAACGTCTCGTTACGATTACTTTCGCAGGGTTCGGCTTTAGTGGCTTTGTCGAGTTACTTGTGGAAAATACTTGTTAATTCTCTGAGCGTATCTACCAGCAAGCGATACGGCACAACTTAATAATAATAATAATAATTTAATATCTTATATTACGCAAAATAGCCATTACCTAAATCAGCAGAGGACTGGGAACGAGCTTATTAGAATTAATGCAATTACGAAATTAAGTTTATGACATGAAACAGCATGAAAGAATTAGTATCTGTGCAAAGTTTGATGTGATTTGAGCGAATTCTGTCGGAATTATAAACTTTTGAAATTGTGTTGTCCAGTGCAAACTTTTACAGTGAATGTATGGGGAAATAGACATATTTGATGCCCTCTAGCATTGTTTCACCAAACTTTCCAGACTAGCTAAGTTTGATATGCGGGCTCTCTCAGAAAATGATGCCCTTTTTGCTAGTTTCTTATTGAACAAGACGCTCAATGAGCGTACACTCGGGCTTATGACAAGGACAATGTCAGTTGCGTGAGGAGGGACCTGACAATGACTGACAGTTGCGTGACGAGGGAGACTATATGTCTGCCAGATGAAGGGCTATACGATCTCGATTTACGAACTATTGACCTTGCTTTCCTTAAATGCTTTGATGTAGTTTTGAAGTACGATTTTAAAGATGTACCATATACCTCGAACAGTCGGAGATCTTTATCGATGTTCACCGACACAAATATTCTCCCTCGTCATTGTCATATTGCCCGACTATACGCTCATTGAGCATCTTCTTTTGTATTTTTGCCGTTCACTGACCTGTTTTGAGCATGGAAATTCTGTTTTAAATAGCGCTACGCGACGGTTCTAAAATTAGGTCGCGTAATAGATGTATGACTCACACAAGGATCACACAACTGTCATCGTACGGAAAAGAACACGGAGAAACCTACATTTTATCATGAAAACACTGTTTATTTTCAAAACAATTGTCAGTTAAAAAAACTGACAAAATTGGACTGAAGGACATGAAAAATTTGGTTTGTTTGTCTCAGTTGTCACTATAATTAATGCAACTACTTTAGTACGATCTCGATTTACGAACATTGACCTTGCTCGCCTTAAATGCTTTGATGTAGTTTTGAAGTACGATTTTTACGATTCCTTTTCCTTCTGAATTTTTCAAACGTGGAATAAAATAAACATCCATCATCAGTTACTGAAAATAACTCGACTGGCTCGACTGTTTGCATGACTTCTGTACATATAGCTTTCTGTCAATAGATGTAGTTATACATCGTTGGTCGTGAGTTTAATTATAAATACTCAAGGACATAACTGTACACGTACTATTACAATTAGCAACAAAAGGCCTACTCTGGGGTCCAATGTCGCCTGAATAACAAACATGACATAGCGAACTAGAATCCTGACCTTTCGACAGCTTCAAGATCTACAGCTGCTTTCAAAACTAAGATTCAAATCCACTTGAGTCCTGTGTGTCGTTTGTTTTCCTTTATCTGCTTCAGAAGTAATCTTGAAACTCGATACGATCAAATACTTCGCATTCTTTCTTCATTCTTCGCATTTTTTCTTCATTCCATGACCATGACAAAAAAATAATAATAATAAAAAGAAAGCCCATTTTATTACTCGGGCTTCCTTCGGAAGGGCCCGAGTAATTAGTTTTACGGACTTGGTCCCAGTCCCCTGCTCGTTTAGGTAATGGCTAAGTACATGAAATGATCAAATGCGCATTACAAAGGATAATATGTCTAATTAAAAATAACAATATAACTTCAGTCTGTCATGAGCTTCGTCCGTAACAGGAAGATTCCTTCATCGAATTAGTCAAACGTGCACGTCTCGTATGAGCCTACGATATACTTCAGAGCGCATGCGCTGTCATGACGATTTGCCAATTTTGTGACGGACGCAATCTCGTCCCCAGAGCCCACGTTCCTCTTGGTCAGCACCGAGAAACGAGAGGCTCTGGCTGCAACCGATTTTAGTCCATTCTCGTTCCCAGAGCTCCTCGGTTTCGGTCCTCTCCCGAGAAGGCTCTGGTCGCAGCCATTTGAGGCTCGATGCTGATTGGACGAAATATAACGCATGCGCATTTGAAAACATATATCAAGAACAATCAAGAACAATGAGCCCACAGGTAACCCAGGTAACCGCAAAGCAAACTCCTGTGGATGGACACGGCAGATTTTTAGCCGACTTGTCGACCTTCAAAAAATTATTTATCCCGATAGAGTGGACAAAAAAATGTGACTAAAAGCTCATTTAAAAGAGAATTTATTTTAGAATGTGTGATTATTTAAGCTATTTGAGTGTTTGGATACTTTTGGAGCTAGCGACAGTTGTCGTAAACATTTGGTGGCCGGAGTTGCAAACCTTTCCTAATTATACGGTATGTTCGAAACGAGCTGTGAAATTTTCGAATCGCTCAAAACCACTCAAAACCACTCAAAAATACAATTTCTTGCTCAGATTTCTACACCAAAGTTTTCTTTAATTATCAGACTGCTGTTGTGAAGACATTTTTGAGAATCTCATACCCTTTGAAGGCTTTCTAAGAGCTCATTCCTGAGACCATTCGAAAATCCAACGGTCAAACGAATATTCAACGACGTCACGTCCCACTGATTCTACAGTCAACTCTCCGCTAACGGACACTCTCGTAAGCGGACACCTCTACTTACGGACGCCTTTTCAAATCCCCGTTTTACCTCCCAGTCAAACTCTGTATTTACACATTCGCGTAAGCGGACACTCTCTCGTAAGCGGACGCGGACACTTTTGAAAATGAAAATTGGATATGTTTCTTTTGTTTACGCTCTCTCGTAAGCGGACACCACATATAATAATTGACTCTCGGCAATGAAATCTGTCTTTAATTACTCGGGCCCTTCCGAAGAAAGCCCGAGTTATAAAATGGGCTTTCTTGTTATTTTTTTTATTTTTATTTTTCTCATGGTCACGGAATGAAGAAAAATTGCGAAGAATGAAGAAAGAATGCGATGTATTTGATCGTATCGAGTTTCAAGATTTCTCAGCAGATAAGGGAAAACAAACCACACACAGGACTCAAGTAGACTTGAATCTTAGTTTTGAAAGCAGCTGTAGATCTTCAAGCTATTATAAAGGTCAGGATTCTAGTTCATCGTTCGACGACTAGAAGTGGTAGAAGGACTAGAAGCTCGTGCTGGATCGAGAGAGAACAAGTCATCATGTTATAATTAAACTCACGACCAGCGATGTAACTACATCCATTGACAGAAAGCTATATGTACAGAAGTCATGCAAACAGTCGAGCCAGTCGAGACTGAAAAGCAAATGAAATGAACTCAAAAACTACCATGACATAGCTTGCCGGTTGATAATTGTAATAGTACGTGTAGTTATGTCCTTGAGTATTTATAATTAAACTCACGACCAGCGATGTATAAACTACATCTATTGACAGAAAGCTATATGTACAGAAGTCATGCAAACAGTCGAGCCAGTCGAGTTATTTTCAATAACTCATGATGGATGTTTATTATATTCCACGTTTGAAAAATTCAGAAGGGAAAGGACTTAATCGTAAAAATCGTACTTCAAAACTACATCAAAGCAAAGGCGAGCAAGGTCAATGTTCGAAAATCCGTGTTCTTTTCAGTACGATGACAGTTGTATGATCCTTGTGTGAGTCATACATTTATTACGCGACCTAATTTTAGAACCGCCGCGTAGCGCTATTTAAAACAGAATTTCCACGCTCAAAACAGGTCAGTGAACGGCAAAAATACAATCGAAGTCAAAACTTCCTTAGATTTTAGGAATCTATTACAGAAGAAGACGCTCAGTGACGAGGGAGACTATTTGTGTCGGTGAGCATAGATAAAGATCTCCGACTCTTCAAGGTACGCTGTGGTACGTCTTTAAACGTATTTGAGGTCACTTGAGGTCACATCTTAAATCTAACAGAAGCAGCTTTTGATTTTTAATCGATAATTCCTTTCTGATTTCGAGATAAATCGAACAAGATCTTTCAATGTATAGGCAGAGACAGCAGATTGGTCGAGCTTTGTCACATCATACCGTAGTCTGAATCAACTGGATGTTTCAAAGATACGAAGTTCGACTTTCCTCTGCGATAACGAAGAAACCAAAGACGTTATCAGAACCGTCTGACCATGAATATGAACCTCAACTGGACGTTCCAAGTACGTGCTACGGAAGTACGATTCGGAGATATTTATCTATGCTCACCGACACATATATACATAGTCTCCCTCGTCACGCAACTGTCAGACATTGTCAGGTCCCTCCTCGATCACGCAACTGACATTGTCCTTGTCATAAGCCCGAGTGTACGCTCATTAGAACGATTGCACGTAACCAATGTTTAACATGCAAATGAGTTGGTGAGTAAAATAACATGCTAATGAGGTGTACGCGTGGCTACACGCTTTCGTGAATGAGCTAAATTTCTCAAATTGAAATATAATATTTAAAGACAAAAATTCGTGGGCCTTGAGCAGCGGCAGCAATCTAGTTTACTAAACTTGTAAATCAAAAATAGTCAGAAGAAGGCAGTTCACATATGAAGTTTGAATTTGGAGTCATGAATTTTTAAAATTATTATCTTTCGATTGTTGAGATATGTGAGCCGATTAATAATTGTTTCTATGTGCCCACGAATGTTTGTCTTTAAAATTATATTTCAATTTGAGAAATTTAGCTGATTCCGGGAAGCGTGTAGCCACGCGTACACCTCATTAGCATGTTATTTTACTCACCAACTCATTTGCATGTTAAACATTGGTTACGTGAAATCGTTCTATTGAGCGTCTTGTTTGCAATAAATCAACAACAAAAAAAGAGTTTCGCTTTATATTTTCAGTTGCTATTTTTCTCTACCCAATAAAACACAATTAACACCCGCTAATTAACTCTCCCGTAAGCGGACATCCACTCTATTTGTCTTTGGTGTCTGCTTACGGGATTAATTCTGGTAAGCGGACAGCTCTACTAACGGACCCTTTTTTCAATTCCCAAGGGTGTCCGCTTACGAGAGAGTTGACTGTATTTCAAAAAACGCTGTCGCGTTCAAAGCAACTAGCGTCAAGCGAAGACGACCGAAGTGAATGCTGGTTTTGTGTTGGTACTTATTCAACCAATTTTCTATGGAACGAGTTATAAGTGCATGTGATATATGCAAACAAGCACGTGAAAATGTTCACATTTTGTAATTAGTCCTTATAGAAACAATTGTGATTTAAATAATTGTCAGCACATAACCAGCATTCACTTCGGTCTTGGCTTGACGGCATGTTGCTTTGAACGCGCGAAAACGTTTTTTGAAATAGGTCGGATAGTTGTTTATTCCGCCTCGATTCTTCAGGTGATCACTGGAGCATAGTGGTCCTACCAATAGGACAGTTCGCATTACAGTACCTATATATTGTTATTACATATGTAAGATATACATTTTTTCCATATCAAACTTATGTTATACAAAAGGTCATTGTTTCACATATGCAGATGAGGCGAGTCTTGTTTAGGCGAAAAACAGCATGATTTTGATACATTTTTGCTTTTTACTGCATTGTTAAAATACAAATCAAAAACCTACCAACGGAATATAAAAGACGAATATGTAAGGAATGAATAAGCTGGCAATTCAAGCACAAATAAAGAGGTTTGAAGGTGGCATTTTCCGTTTCTTCAAAATTGATCGAACTGAAATCTCTGAAGAGATATGGGAGAGCGTTAGATACGCTACACACAAAAACCCTTTGAATTCTTTGGGAATTGTGTCAATCAAAAACCTACCGCCAGATTCAAATGCTCTGTAATGATACGCGCGTTTTGATATAAAATACATGTATATTGGATATAATTAAGAGCAGGTGCATGAGAAAATCAAGCAAAGTTGGAAATGAAATTTTTTCACCCACCTTGAAATTTTGTGTGCAGGTAGACCACCCAGGGGGGTGCACAAAAACACCCCATGTTGGGGTCATCAAATGCATTGTTGCCATAGAAACGGCAATTGTTCGTTCTGGCCCATGTGCCACAAATTCAACCCAAAATGCCCTCCAGTAAAGGGCAAATGAATGAGGCTCGTTCTCCGGCGCATTTAAACCAATTTCATTTAAATTTGTTTCACAAGCAGGGCAACTCTTCTAGTTTTAAAAATGGTCAATCACTACAATTCGCTTTGAGTATTCGCTCAGAAAATCAACACTTAACGAGGGGCCATGTCGGCCATTTTGGTAGACATGAAAAACAGGCCAAACTATTTGGCTGATATCTCCTAAAGTACGCTCTTCTAAGATATGATACTTTTATCACAACTTCTATAGACATTGATGTTTTAAATTCTAGAAAAAGTTTTTTGGGGAAAACTATAATTTTACGGTGGGGGTTCATACCATTTGAGGGAAATGGTCAAAATATGAAAAATTAGTCTTGTTGTAGCTCGATTATTTCACTCAAAAACTAATTTCATTTACTAAATATCACTATAAAGGCAATTCTTATTATCTCCTAAACACATTCAATCCAATTGTTGAAAGTCTGAAGACGCGAAGTCTGAGAAATAAAAATTCATAAAAGACCTACCTTGCGAATTTGGTCACTTTTCACAATGTCGGTCTAATCGAGGCTAGGTGATTTTATCCTGATTATTCCACATTCTTGGCCATACATGGTGCAGTCACTAACAGGCATGAAAAGCTCTTAAATTACATTTGTTTATCCCGCTCACACAAAATGCACAGCTATCGAAGGACCAAGTCGTACAAGAGCGTAATATTGACGATCACTTCAATCGAAGCAGGAAAATCCCTCCATAGAGCTGCATATATGGTTCAAGCACTTTGTTATAAACTCATGGTGTATCCTGATCACTGTTATGTGCTGAAATGTTGCCATTTTAAAAAACCTTTAAAACGACAAGATAGAAGTTTCTTGTTCGTATTGTAAAAACCGGAAATATCACGCGAATGTCAACCGCTGACCGGAAATGAGACCACTTCAAGTAAAAACTTCAAACGTTCAACATATTTCAGTTATCGACGACTCAGTGTCAGAATTTAATTTGAAACGGATCTATGTGCAATAACCCTCAACCCCAACTATATTATATTTTATATACAGTATATTATATAGTATATTCAGATCACACATCGGTCCAACACGTCACTTGAGTATCACACTTGTCACAATACACTCTTGAACGTAACGCAACGGAAAAACACACGCGAGGAGGGAGCGCTAGCCCTTCCAAAATGCGCTCATATAAATATATTTATTAGCCTCCGAAATAATGGTAGCTCTGCCTGTAATTACACCAGCCGTAATACCGGTACAATCCAGAGACTGCATGGATAATAATAATAATAATAAGAAGAAGAAGAACGGTGCGGTTATTTCAGTCCCGGCCATCACCAATAATAATAATAATAGACTTTATTATACTACTATTACGTAAATACGCGAGCGATTCGTCATTCTATGTGTCTGTTATTTGTAAAAGAGCGCGCGGACTTTGAAAGGTTTTGAAATAATTATTAGATAAATTTACTCAAAAACGAATTTTTTTTTTGCCGTTCAAAGTAGTATAATAAATAACTTATTTGGGGTTTTTCCCGTAATACGGGCTGATATTTTACTCGTTACTCGCATTTTTCCTTGGGGGGGGGAGGGGGGGGGGCGTGGGGGGGTACGGGGTGCAGCTGAAAATACCTACCCTGTCTAGGACAACACCCTCTATTAGGACCCTGTTTAGGAGAAAGGGCTGAAAATACACACAGTCTTCTTTTACGCAATTTTAACGTGTTTTATATATGTTGACTGGTGACCTGCTAAAGATCTCTGATCTCGGATGGCTAAATACCGGTTAAAACCATATTTAACGAGTTTTACCATACCCTGATCAGGACAGAGAGGTCAAAAGCCATACCATGTCCAGCGGTACGTCCCCGTATAGCCCATATATGGGAGTACCCCTCCCCCCGGGCACCAACTGCAGCGAACACGAACAACAGAGCGTCAGTTCCTCTACCGCAAAATTCGCGCGTTGATGTTGTACAAAAGTATGTCGTGAAGGGGTATAATAAGTGTGCTTTTCACGTCGAGGTTGAAGTTCTGCTTATAATAATAATAATAATAATAACCTTTATTAACGTGTCAAATTACCTAGCTTACACAAGTGTAAACTAATTGAGGACACCTATCTACCTAAAAAATCTACACCCATACCCAAACCCAAAGCCCCACCTAATTTCCCCAACCCCTCCCCCCTTATTTAAAATCTATCTGGCGTAAAATATTAAAATTTAAGTTGTATTACATGTTTATTAGTTAACGTTGAGCTAGTTCGTTGAGCTATAATGTTATGATTTCTGTATGGGAGGCACAAGTCTTCAATAAAATATGTTGTGTTATATAGCGCACCACTTCAAAGATTTCTAAGCATCGTTGAAAATCGATAAGTATCGATCGATATGAAACTCTCTATGTGTAGTTGGATAATAAATAGAGGTTTATTACACGGGTAGTTGTGTAATTGGATAATACGGCTGGATACCGATGGTAATCGATGAAAATGATAATAATAATAATAAAAGTAATAATAATAATAATAATAAATATTAATAATATATTGAAGGTCACACATCGATTTTCAATATTAATCGATTGATTATTGAATATTATCGATTATCGGAATTATCGATTGGTATGGCCGGGTTTCAGTAAACTATTATAGATAGGCGAATTATTATTGTTTCGACTTAAAGAGTTTTTAAATATTTGAAATCAATGGATAGATAAAAATACGTCTTTCTTGATTTATTGGTGGATATATTGTTTCGAAGTGGTCTCATTTCCGGTCAGCGGTTGACATTCGCGTGATATTTCCGGTTTTTACAATACGAACAAGAAACTTCTATCTTGTCGTTTTAAAGGTTTTTTAAAATGGCAACATTTCAGCACATAACAGTGATCAGGATACACCATGAGTTTATAACAAAGTGCTTGAACCATATATGCAGCTCTATGGAGGGATTTTCCTGCTTCGATTGAAGTGATCGTCAATATTACGCTCTTGTACGACTTGGTCCTTCGATAGCTGTGCATTTTGTGTGAGCGGGATAAACAAAGGTTATCTTAATATGGACATCTTAAAGTTGTAATTTAAGAGCTTTTCATGCCTGTTAGTGACTGCACCATGTATGGCCAAGAATGTGGAATAATCAGGATAAAATCACCTAGCCTCGATTAGACCGACATTGTGAAAAGTGACCAAATTCGCAAGGTAGGTCTTTTATGAATTTTTATTTCTCAGACTTCGCGTCTTCAGACTTTCAACAATTGGATTGAATGTGTTTAGGAGATAATAAGAATTGCCTTTATAGTGATATTTAGTAAATGAAATTAGTTTTTGAGTGAAATAATCGAGCTACAACAAGACTAATTTTTCATATTTTGACCATTTCCCTCAAATGGTATGAACCCCCACCGTAAAATTATAGTTTTCCCCAAAAAACTTTTTCTAGAATTTAAAACATCAATGTCTATAGAAGTTGTGATAAAAGTATCATATCTTAGAAGAGCGTACTTTAGGAGATATCAGCCAAATAGTTTGGCCTGTTTTTCATGTCTACCAAAATGGCCGACATGGCCCCTCGTTAAGTGTTGATTTTCTGAGCGAATACTCAAAGCGAATTGTAGTGATTGACCATTTTTAAAACTAGAAGAGTTGCCCTGCTTGTGAAACAAATTTAAATGAAATTGGTTTAAATGCGCCGGAGAACGAGCCTCATTCATTTGCCCTTTACTGGAGGGCATTTTGGGTTGAATTTGTGGCACATGGGCCAGAACGAACAATTGCCGTTTCTATGGCAACAATGCATTTGATGACCCCAACATGGGGTGTTTTTGTGCACCCCCCTGGGTGGTCTACCTGCACACAAAATTTCAAGGTGGGTGAAAAAATTTCATTTCCAACTTTGCTTGATTTTCTCATGCACCTGCTCTTAAGCGGTGGCAAATTGAAATCTAAAACTCTTTGTTTGGTAATCGTGAACATCATATTGGTGCTCTTTATCCCGGTCTGTATGTAGAAGCTACATAGACAAAGAAATTATGGCTCGGAAAGGATGTTTTTGAAGGCAATTTCTAATATTTACACACAAGATCAATAGGTCTGAAGTTCGAATTTGTGATATATTTTCCCCTGTTGAGGAAACATATGCAGCTCTATAGCATCCTCTTTTATACTTCTAATTTACACATTGTCAAAGGCGGAAAAAGATCAATTGAGAAATGCTTTATTTAGCGGCCAAAGAACAAATTGCTCGATTAATCGGGCCTCAAACGTGCTTTTAATAGTAAACAAAGTACATTTGTAATTCAATAATTTCATCTTGCACAAGCGCATTCAAAAACGTTGTCCGCGTGATACTGTGTCCCAACAGGAGCAAATGTTCAATGATGCAGGACATAAGTTTGATATGCTTAGTTAAACGTTTTCGATCATTCGATCATCATCAGGTTCAATATATATTGTTATATACCTGTATTTCAAAAAACGTTGACAACGGTCGATCTGAATTGGATGATCTGAAACTTTTGAAAATTCTGAAAATTCACGTTAACCTCCGCCAGACTCGTTCGAACACCAAGCGTGATTCCATACTTGATGTCGAATGAATGAATTTCGCGAAAGACTCTCAGTTTCCCATAATTTGTCTTCATCTCAGATCATCCATTTCAGATCGCCAGTTGTCAACGTTTTTGAAATAGGTGTATATTATCGATGGACATCAGTCGACGTTACCGTTGGTAATCCGCTATAGCCAAACAGTTATTGACTCAGTAATATATTTTAAATACATTTTATGATCGATGTACGAGTTTTTGTACGCATTTTTGTTCTTTCAAACCCAATGGGGTGTGACATCGATTTTTTGGCCTGAATACCGCGTGAGTTCCCGTTTCGGGTTTTAGTAATCGTTAATAAAAAGACGCAATTGCTCAGCCTAAGCATCGATCAATACTTTTCCCCGTGCAGTGGTGTTTTCCTATTGTATATTTTAAATTGATGTTGTCCGATTAGGAAAATTAGATTGTTGGCAATCAGCAATGAATATATAAAGTATTGGTAATAACACCATGTACGTGAAACACTTGAACACTTACCTTTGGGTAAAATAAACAAGCTAGGTACCGCTGGCTAGCACTAGGACAACAAGTGCTGGAATGGTTGCCATGTTTGCTTGGCTGGTGCAGTACGTAACTACAAACACAAGTACGACTGGAAAGAGGTTTGAATACCAAGTTCCCAAGGGAGTATACAATAAAGCAGCTAATAGAAATATATAGCTAATTGCATAATCGTTGTCGGGTTGAAACTCATGAAATCTATGACCAAAAGGAATTCTGGGAAACTAAAACTCTCAAATAACACCGTCAAGTGATCGACCTTTTTATCCAGACTTGTAGGATCTTAGTTAAATAGCTCATATACCTTCAAAACTACGAGAACATTGAATATATCTGCATGTAATGTGGCTCATGAACTGATTTCCCATCCATCCTTGCGGTCTCAGCTTCTATGATTTATGATTTTCAACCCGACAACGATTATGCAATAGCTATATATATTTATAACTAGAATGCATAACTTGGAGTGGAAATAAATAGGAGTATTTACTGTACAGTACTATAGCTACACAATGACCTACTTTTAATCTATTTCTTGGAAGCTAAAAAACTAAGGCACAAGTCACATTAGCGAGCACAGCTTAGCTAAACCAGTCATTGTGTCTATAAAGCTAGGTCATTATACACGAAGTTCCGGTACAAAAGAACACTTCCCAGGGATACAACAATACATTTGTTTAATCAATCAGTTCGTCGCATATTCATGAACAATCATTCCATGAGATGAGGCGTAAGGCGAGCGGTTCGCTATTCTAAGTGCCAAAAACAATAGCAAGTATTTACAAACAATAGATATCCCATCATGCATCGCTGTGTATATATTAGTGCGGGCACTCCCTTTTGTGTCAGTCTCATCTACGACGCCGTCGAGCTGTTTCTTCTTTTTCTTGGTCTATTTTGCTCTCGCAACGCGTCATGGCGAACCAAGGAGTTCAATATCCTGTAGTTGCTCCTGCCGCTGTTCCTGTAGCTGCTCCTGTAGCTGTTCCTGTAGCTGTTTCTGTTGCCGCGCCTCAGGCAGTCCAACAAGATGCTGCTCCAGCCGACCAGAATGCTGCACCCCCAGTTGGCAACGTTGTGGGACAACCGTTAGAGGTATATATATATTTTTCTTCTTCTCCAGTACAGTTGCGACAGTTTCAAATATCTACCGCTCAGCCGGAAATATTTAGTTAAAGTTTCCCGTAAAATGTCGACGGTCAGTGAGCCGGGTTGATGGTCTACCGCTCAGAGATATTTGGTTTAAAAGTTGCCCCGTGTTAAGGTCGACAATTGCCCTATACCACTATGACGTCAAATCAAAACAATCTATTGTTTAAACGCTAAGGATCATGGTCGCTAGAGGGGGACAAAACAGCAACAACACAAAGGATTTCTCAAATAAATGTATTTTACAGACGGTCTGAAAGCGATAAAAGTCACCAAACACAGTAAATATTGTGGGAAAAGTATCGATGAACATAATATCTGGAAACTAGTCAATTTGAAATCAAGCGAACCTCAGCAGAGCAGATTTAGTTCAAATTTCTATTGTTCTTCACGATTCTGTCCCCCTCATAAATAAGCCGTTACGTCATAGTGGTATAGGGCAATTCGAGCCGGGTTGAAGTCTACCGCTCAGAGATATTTGGTAAAAGTTTCCCGGAAAAGGTCGACGGTTTTGAGCCGGGTTTGATGGTCTACCGCTCAGAGATATATGTATTTTCTAACGAGATGGAATGTACATGTTGTGTTAGGGCGGTGCCCGTGAACATGGTGTTATGGTGTACCATAGGGAATTAATGGGTATATAATCAGGTGCATAGTAAGGTGATACCACTCGAAGGTATCTCTAGCAATCTCTTCACGTAAAATTTACTGGTCTGTTCTTCGTATATATATATATATATCAAAATGTAAAACAAAAACTGTACTATAGCAAATAAACGAGATACTTCATCCTGTAATGACTTGGTTACATGTGTAATGTAATTTAGTTTGAAAATGATTTGTATTCGGTCGGAGATAGAATACAATTAGTAAGAATTTCCCGTAAAAGGTCGACGGTTTGAGCCGGGTTGTTGGTCTACCGCTCAGAGATATTTGGTATAAGTTTCCCGTAAAAGGTCGACGGTTTGAGCCGGGTTGATGGTACGTCTACCGCTCAGAGTTATTTAAAGTTTTCTCGTTACACAAAAAGCCGATTTCAAACTTTTGATTGATTGATTTATTTTTATTTTTATTTTTTCATTTATTTTGGTTTAGCCAAGACATTTTATGCTAATTCTTGGTGCAGTTTCGTCATTGTTGTTGGAACTCACTTTTCGAGTCTATTCCCTCTGGTCGCCTATTTTAGGAAATATGAATTGATTATTTGTCATACAAAAGCCATTAAGATATAAGAGTAGATAAGTTGAATGGAGTTCATTAGCAGGCGTAGTAAGACCCCCTGAGACCTACAACAATTGAGCTCAGACCTTACGTTGTAGTTGGCACTATTAACCTGCATTTTTTCATGTTATTATTAGCCTGAAAAAACTTTGGAAGAAAGGCTGAAGGCCTTGGAAGATCAGGGCAAGGCAAATTCCGTTACCCTGGCCTTGCAAACCCTACACAGGACCCTGGACAAGTCCAGGTTCGACTTGGAGGAAGCCATATCTGACATGGAGTCCTTAACCCGTCTAGCAAGGCTTCACAACAACCCCAAGGCCAGAGAGTATGAGTGTGTCCTGGCGGAAATCCAAAAGCACTCAAAGACGCTCTCACACTCTGCCCTAAAAGATTTATTTGTCGCCCTTATCGGCGATCCCATTAAGAGTAAAATCCTGGAGAAATAAAATAAAATCCTGAAGAACATCAAGTTCCCCGACTCAAGTATATTAAGGCCTGACACATGAGCCCAATTGGCATAAAAACCATTATTTTCTATAAACTGAAAACTATTCATGCTTTGGAGATAAAACTTCACCAAGATGTTTAGTCCCTTGAGTGTGTGAAAATTTGATGTGGTTTATTGCATGTGCTGGGTCACGTGACAAATCACATGGCAACATATGTCCAAATATTTCAGCTTAAAATGGGGTACATAGAAACTTTTCTAAGAATAATGAATCAGATGTCAAAAAGTTACATTTAGAAAGGTCTTTCTAAATCCGCCTTTTAACGTTGTCCTTAATCATTAGTTATAGAGATAATTGATAAAACAGGTCACGTGACCAATCCAGTTATTTGCATATTTTTATTTTTCTCGTTAATGAGAATATGTAGACAGCATTAAAAGGCGGGATTAGAAAGATATCTACCAAAGGTATTTACCGAAACATTAGTTAGCGTTCTAAGAAAAGTCTCTACGTACCCCATTTTCGATTGAATTTTTCAACCAGTCTTGGCCACGTGATTTGTCACGTGACATTTCATTTGCTATTATCGCGACTAAATTGTCACAAATTCATGGGTCTTAGCATTTTGGAGAAGTTTTAGCTTCAAAGCATGAATAGTTTTCAGTTTATAGAAAATAATGTGTTTATGCTAATTAGGCTGATGTGTCAGGCCTTAATATACTTGAGGACGAGAGACCCGGCCCTTCGTCGATGGGTTACCGTGAAAAACCTAGTCCTTTAATGGGCTACCATGGCCAGTACGGTTTGTCAGATGCTCCAATGGTGTCCCGACGTCCAATCTTCAGCCGACGTACTGAGCGTAATCCCCAATATCGTAGATCTCCAAGCCAGCGACCCAATTTTAGTCGTTTATTATGTTTCCTTTGTGATTCGGATCAGCATCTAGTTAGAGATTGCCCATCCAAGAGGAAGTGATTTGTGTTTATTGTAAATGGTAGTCCAGTAGAATTGAACCTGACTTGGAATTAATAAAGTTTCATTCCATTCAATTTTGTTGCTCTGGTTTCAAAATAGTCTGAGCTCCTCCCCCTGGGCTCCTAAAAGGATGGGTGTCAGCTTGAAAAGGGAGAACAATTCCAATTCCTCCTCCCGGTTTACCTGGGTCAGGCTGTCATCCTTTCCATCTAGGCGGCTTTGGTCCTCAATCTTTCCGAGCTAACGCTGGTGTATTAATGGGGAACTGTTTTAGTGGATATTCTTTGGTGTTATTTATTATAAGGGTCTTTCTATAAATACTATCCACCTACAGTTTTTGTCTCGTACCTTTTGTTCCCAGATTACTTCAGAGGGAAAACTGCTTTTGATCCTTCCCTCCGTGAAAATACCCAGCGAACTACTAGGTGGGTCACTATGGACCGGAGCCCCCTGGAAGCGATGGAAGGGATGGCAGCCCCGCCCTGTGACCTAAAAGTCATTGATAACATTGCAAATGGAGTCCAGTCTTTCAACATCTCGGATCTCCCTTTTCGTGACCCTAACTCATTTCTACAGGGTATCAGATTCATTTGCACATCCGAGACTGGGAGAACATTATAGCCAGAGCCCCTTATGACGAAGCATACGAGGTCCTCCATTGGGTGAAGAACAAAGTATCTGTTCGTAAGTTCTTCTACCACTTCCGTGGGAGTTTTAAAGGCCGCGAATTCGACAGTGATATTCCGCCGCCAATGGTCTTTGACAACAATAAATCCTGCAACAACTTCGTCGAGTTTATTGACAACACCCTTTTAAACAGAGTATCGAATGGATCAATTTCAGTTGTGGGTAAAGTTGGAGAAGTAGAAGCACCCTATCTTGTTATGCCTCTCACCGTCGAGCCAACAAAGCCTCGCCTATGTCATGACAACCGTTTCCTAAATCTGTGGATGGTTGATAAACCCTTCAGACTGGATAATTTGTCGCAGTTACCGAGATACTTGACAAAAGGCTCTTACCAAACTGTTCTAGATGATAAATCAGGATATGACCAAATATTGCTAGACGAATCAAGTCGGGCGTTTTTTGGTATCCAATGGAAGGGATGGTATTTTGTCTCGAACACGATTCCTTTTGGGTGGAAACTCTCCGCGTGGATCTACCACTCGACGGGTTTAGTGGCATCGCATTTCTTCCGTTCGATGGGGATTCCCTGCTCCTTATATATTGATGATCGGCACGTGGGTGAGCTGCAACTCAACCCGCCCCAACACATGTCTTCTTTGTCTTTGGCATCCCTCGATGGTATAAAGCTTACTGCTGCCCAAAACGCCGTTTATCTTGTGGCCTACACTCTATCTCATCTTGGTTATACTCTTGGCCTATCTAAATGTGTTCTGACCCCTCAAAAGCGCCTCAAATACCTTGGTTTTATCTGTGACACTGAACAAGAAGCCTTTTATCTCCCTGTGGATAAGCAGAAGAATTTCCTTGCCTTGGTGGATTCCATCCTCAAAAGGCCACGTTTCAGTCCACACTCTTCAGCGCCTTTCTGGCAAGTGCACCTCCTTTAATTTGGCTTTCCAGGACGCTCGTTTATATACCAACGAAATTAACATGGCCATTGGCAGGGCTTTTAAAGCATCGAAACCGATCCGTTTGTCCGCTACGCTGCGAACAGAGATAGAGCATTGGGCATCCCCCCTGGTGATTTCAAGGGTTGGAAAATGGAGAAATAAAAGACACTCTCAGTTTACAATCTATTCTGATGCGTCGAATTTCGCTTGGGGCGCCCTCTTTCCTGAACAGAGCCTCATCGCCGTCTCCGACTACTGGACCCCCGATGTGAGTTCCCATGACATAGCGGTAAAGGAAACAAAAGCCTTAACCAACGCTCTACTGTCTTTCCGTGGATCTCTCGTGAATGGCCGTGTCGACGCGTTCGTAGACAACCAATGCCTCGTCCAGGCATGGAGATCACAGGCCGCCAGATCTAGTCCTTTGTCAGATGCCCTGAAGGAACTTTATACGACGGTCTTTGACCTCAATATTCACCTTTCACTTTTGTACATACCGTCGGGGGAAAACCCTGCTGACGAACCCTCTAGGAAATTATCACCAGCCGATTGCAAGCTGTCAGAACATCTATGGTCACTCCTTCAAGAGCACCCTCGTTTTGGAGGTCCATCTGGCCACTCCATTGACCTTATGGCTCTTGGCTCCAACGCCCAGGCTGGAAATGATGGCACACCTCTTCCCCATTTCACTCCTTATCCGACACCTGGTTCTTCGGGCGTGGACCTTTTTGCACAGGATCTGAGCAATTCAAGGGGAAATCCCAGGCTTCAAATTAAACCCGTACGTTTTCCCCCCTATTATCCTGATTGGCCCTGTCCTTCGACTCCTACAAGGCCACAGCTTATCTTGTACCATCATAGTTCCAGACGTTCGCCCAAGGCAGTATTGGTGGCCAGTTCTCAGTCATCTGGCGAAAAACTCTCTTCGCCTTGCCTCCCAAAGACAGCTCTTCGCTGTCTGCTCACCCTCGAAGGAAGGTTTCCGCAGCAGGTTCCGTCTTCCTTGGGACTTATGGGCCTTTAGAATTTGAAATGGCCGCTTAATTGACAATGTCTATATGAAAGTATTTATTAGTGAAACCCCTCAAGATTTTAGCTGAGCATATATATAATTTGGTTTGTAATAAAATATACATCTCAAACTGTGTTTCTCATTTATAGCCTCTCCCTGCAGTACCAAAACTTTTTACGCCATCCGTCGCATGCCCGTCACGTCTTGTCGTTACACCAACGATTCGGAGTTCCGTTTCTGTCAAAGGTGCGGTTACCAAAGGAAAACCCTTGCAATCGGTGATCTTCCAGTCATATCCCCGTCCCTGGACATTGCTGCACTTGATACGCGCCTCTCCGAGATTTCTTCCCTGTCTGCTAGCACCCGTTATTCGAAGCAGAAGTCATCCCTCCAAAGACAACTAGAATCTTTTCTGCTTTCTCTCCCACAACCTCAAGACATCGCTTCGGCTTCCCCGCGAGACCTTGGCCGCTTTCTAGTCTGGAAAGATCGCCATGGTAAGACGCAGGTACATGGTATGGAGTGCCTGTTCCTTGGCCAAAGGGGGATTTTCTCGTGTGGGTGCCCAGTTCGGTTGGCTTTTGGGACCGTTGACTCTCTCTTAGGGAAATTGCGCGCCATCTTTAATGAAAATGGGCGTAGAGGGGACTGGGACCCGCGACTCCTTGTTGGCAACCCCGCTACGGACATATCATTAAAACGCTACCAAAAAGTTGTCAGTGCTGAACAACTTCAAGCTAAGACCTTACCCAAGCAGGCCACCCCGTTCTTCGCGCACGACCTTGTGCAACTCAGCCAAAGGATAGATACAAAATTGGCTTCTGAAAACCTGTCGCCAATAGAGACATATTGCCTTTTACGTGATCAGGCTTACTTCAAGGTCCTGTTTTTCAGTGGAGACCGGCCTGGGCGATTTTATATTTTACGCCCACTTCAAGATGGCGGATATGGCCGAGATGGCCTGGAATCTACTAATATGAGCAGCTCAACTTCCGGTGAATCGTCTTCGTATTTTCTTCGAGTTCACATAGGGTAATTCTTGGCAATTTCTTTGTTGGCTAAACTGCAATTGCAATAAATGTTGAAGGCTATACATATTTGGCGGAGAAATCGTGTCAAACAAGCCGCAATTGTCTGAAATAAAACTATCCAATTGTGATGAAGTTGGAGCTTATTTTCATTCATTTACTGCATGGCTATCTAACGGATTGTTCCCCTCAAAACACTTTAAAGAAGATCCAGCTTGATGTGAAAGTTTCTATTCATCGATCACTGCGGTAAAACGCTTGCTGTTTAGTGGGCGTAAAATGCGAAGTGAGCTCACACTTTACGCCCACTAAAAAGCAAGCGTTTTACCGCAGTGATCGATGAGTAGAAACTTTCAAATAAAGCTGGATCTTTTTAAAAGTGTTTTGAGGGGAACAATTCATTGGATAGCCAGTAAGTAAATGAAAATATGCAGTGGCTATTCGTACGGTAACCGCGTACGCCGACTCTGATTTTGTTATTCGTACCGTTGAGTCGATTATTTCTATGATTTTATGAAAAGTTGAAGAAACGTATTGAATCCAAACTATCCTATCTTTGTTAAGACGTACAAAGCGATTCAGAACAGCTTTATAAATTTCGATGCCAAGTTTTGGTTTACGCTGGGCACAGTATACGAGACTGAATAAATTTAATTCTGGCGTGACACATCAGACTGCCGTACGCCGAATCTCATTTGTTATTCGTATGAGTCGAATTTTTCCACGATAAAGCGTGTTTTATCTTATGCCGTTGTCTTGATGTTTATAGTTGTCTTACAATACTTACCGCTTTTATGACTTCGCATTGGCATTTAAAATTCTACTCGCGTACGAATACGGTAGCAAATGAGAGTCGAAAATAAAGCTCCAACTTTATCACAATGGATCGTTTTATTTCAAACAATAAATACATATTCTAAGTGCCAAAAACAATAGCAAGTATTTACATAACAATAGATATCCCATCATGCATCGCTGTGTATATATTAGTGCGGGCACTCCCTTTTGTGTCAGTCTCATCTACGACGCCGTCGAGCTGTTTCGACTCCCACCCTCCCACCCTACATGACGCGTTGCGGAGCACTTTTTACCCCCATGTGAGTATACTGCTGTCCACTTCTGTGGACAGCTTTCCATTTTCACACATCCCATATCTAAATATGTATACTCGCATGTGTTGTTGGTACTATGAATATATTACTGTTTTAATAGACAGGTGGCCGTAGAAAACTGAAGAGGGACGAAAACCGACTGATAAAAAATAACTGTTTATTTAAGTGTCCAATGCGTTCTAGCGCTTGCGCACTAATTGGGAGACACTGTACTCTCACACACACTACCACTACATTCTAATATTCTATACATACAACTTCCAGCTCACTAGTTCGTTTTTTTTGTTTTTTGTTATTTTTTGTTTTTTCTTCCAACAAGTTATTGGAGTTCAGATAGTCATATGGTCAAAAACTAGAGCGATGACCAGAATTAGGTATGTTCGTATACGTCGATGTTCGTCCGCGTTCTTCCGTTTTCTTGAAATGTAGGTAATATTTGGATCTCAATTAAAGTTCTATTATACTGGAAACGACAATACGGTTGCACAACAAGGTCTCCTGGGGTATTTCCGCTTCTGGGAGTTATGACTAGTCAGGTGTTTGTTTGTGATTGTGATGTGATTGCCCCAGTGAGAAGAGCTCGGAAAGCTTTTAGTATGTCTTTTTGCACAGAATAAGAGCCATGTCTTGATATTTGTGTCATACCGCTTCTGGAACTGAGATTGTCGCCAAGACTGCAAGACTAGTGTAGTCTCCTCCTTTGCAGCCGTCGGGAGAGTAGCGTTGCGTGACGAACGGCTGCAAAGGAGACTAGTAAGACCGGCAATACTGGTTGCTTTTTCTTGTCACTCTGATTGCTTGTCAGTTCAGAACCATTCCAATAGCGAGCAGCACGTTTTGCTCTACACCCCCTGGGGGGTGACGGAACGACGGAACGACGATACTTTTAGCACCAAATCGAAAACGTCGTCATACTGTGTTGGTGTCTGGTCTGTTTTAGAATGGTATATTTTAGGGGTCAAATAAAGCTTAATCCACGACCAGATCGGTCCCCTTTAGAGGTTGAATCCCCCCCCCCCCCCCCCCCCCCCCACACGTGTCATATACTCGCTGAAACTTATAACGAAATTATAATTTAATCAACATTTGACAGCCCGGCAAATGTTACAGTACATGTATGGAGAAAAATCCCGATGTAACGATACTCGATATAACGATATTCCCGATATAACGATCACAATATAATAATTATTATTATATTATTAATATGGCAGCCGAAGCGTAAAATTTACCCTGATATACAATGTAACGATAAAATAAATCATTGCGCGATGAAAACGGGTAGGTTTTTAAACGGGTAGGTTTTTAAAACACTTGAAAAGATATGACAATACTAAAATCCTTTAGTTCTCATTGCATAAAGACTATAACGTGTCTGTTAACAGTTTGTTACGATAGGGATTACATCGCCGGTACAGCTATAAGGCACAATGGACACTACATGAAAAATCACTTATTAACAATATCCAGATATAACGATATTTTTGGGTCTTTTCCCGAAAAATCGTTATATCAGGAATTCGTTGTAACGATATCCCGATATAACGATCTAATTAGGTCAGTCCCTTGGCACATCGTTTTATCGAGGTTCCACTGTACATCAGTTATTATTATTATTATTATTATTATTATTATTATTATTATTATTATTATTATTATTATTATTATTATATTACCACTACCATAAAAAAAAAACACATACAAATACTGTCAGAACGTCAAAAGAATATTTGCTCGGGCGTCTTGAGTTTTCTTGGGCTACCTGTGGTATACAATCTATGTACCAGTTTCCTCTCTTTTAATTCAGAGAAGGACGCGCCTGGAAGAACTGTTGTTTATCACACGCTTCTCACATGATATAACTGTATTGTCAAGGTGTGGTTGCAGTTTCGATCTATTTTTATAGTTGATTTCTATCCTCTACAGATACCGATATTCAAAATGATGTGTGGAGGTTTATCAGAGACGAAATCTGCCGATAGCGAAGTGCAAGCTATCTGCGATAAGGTACAGTAAGCTTATGTAGTGATAAAAGAACATAAAAAAAGTATTTGAAGTTATAAAAAGATGTACACATTTACAGTCTTACTCGGTTCTCGAACTCGCTAGAAATAGAAATAGCAAAACAACTACTTTTTTATGTCCATTGTCACAGAGAACAATAGTTGTTACTGTGCCTTCACGACCTAGCTTTCCCATAGGGAATCATGGACGCGAATTGAAACATATTTCCTTTAGAGCAGTAATTATATTAATTTTCATAGCAAAGGGAGAGATGCCTAGGAGATATGATTTTGTGCCAGTTATTTGAGTATGTACATACATGTACATGTAAACTTATGTAAAATAAATTGTATTTAGTAGAACTAGATATACAACTAAAATTTCAAACTAATGTTGAATACTGCATACTGAATAGTGCATTCCAAGACCAAAGGACATTGTGGGTCTCGTTCATTTGAAATAAAAAGTAAATATACAGCGATTTGCTCGCTATATGGAGCTAGTATATTGTTTCTGATGGAATACACAAAAAATAAAATAAATTATTATTATTTATTTTACTTTAGACAATATTACATGAGACCCAAAATGCATTTCGGTCTTGAAATACACTATTAGTATGCAGTATTGAGTATCAACGTTTTTTGAATTAGCTGTATATTACATGTAGTTTCATTGGCAATCATTATTATCAGAACCTTTTTAAGTATTGTAGTTTTTATTAAGTAAACATATTTATGTAAACATTAGTATAGTTCAGCCCATGGCTGCAGTGCTTTTGTAATACAGTTCTAGAAGAAAGAAACACATCTTGATCGAGGGCACACTCTACCTGTATTTTAGTAATTATATTCTCATAAGAAACTTCATTCATGTGTATGATATATCCAAGAGTGAAAATTTAGTTCTTGAAAATATTGCATTTATAAAGTCTATGAAGAGAGAGAGAGAGAGAGAGAGAGAGATTGAGAGTGTGTATTGTTATTTATAAAGCAGCCAATATTTTTAATAATCCTAGTAAATGATCAATATTTGACATGCACATTCAATACAACAGGACCCTGATAGAAAGTCAGTTTTATAACTTATAAAGATTATATATATATATTTTTTTTAGATTAGGAGGGCCATTAATTCCACCCTCGTGAAATAAAGTGAAATAAGGTGTATTATGATGTGGCTATATATCTTACATTTAGTAGATTATATACAGTCATTTGCAAAAATTCTGGCCGCTACGAAATATCAATATATCAATATATCAGGTGCATTATGGGTAATTAAATAATAGCAAATTCCCCTTAAAGCGGGTTAACGCCAGCAAAGTTGGTATAAATATTTAGTATAATGTTTATTTTAGTCATACGTTTGTTGTTTATAAATTTTCTTCATTTAATAAGTTAGGAAACTCAAAATAGTATTATTTAATTACCCATAATGCACCCGATATATTGATATATTGATATATCATGGCGGCCAGAATTTTTGCAAATGACTGTAACAAATATATGTATATATACATTATCATATCTGCAGCCTTATTGAGTTTCAACACTTAGTATTTATAATTTCCAAATCCTCATGTACATGTAGGTTAAAGATGATGTGCAAGCAAAAGCTGGAAAACCATTTTCAAAGTTCGATGCAACACATTATGCTACTCAAGTAGTTGCTGGAACCAACTACTTTATCAAAGTAAGTACAAAATATAAATAACCCCAGGGGTACCCCCAAGGGGACAGAGCCTGTGATCCTTATTATGGTCTGTGACAATAGACCACTTGCACCAAGAGGTCACATGACTCCAACTCCCTTATTAAATCGAACAGCAGTGTCAAAATGAACTCCAGAAATGAAAAGAGCAGCCTGAAATTAGTAAATGGCAAAGTTTCAGCATATCATTTCTGACACAGGAGAAATGACATTCAAAATAAAATCAAGTGTTTTCTAAGATTTTGTTTGGAAAATGCATTGGATGGCAAGATCAGCCTGCAATCCAGCACATTTTCCTATACAGTACTTTATTTTTTTAGTCATTTCTCCTGTGTCAGACATTTATGAGCTGGAACTCCATCCTTTCACTAATGCTCTTTTCATTTCTGCAGTTAGATAGATAGATAGACACCTTTATTTAAACACAAATAAAACAGCAGGGTAGTCCAGTCAGTGGCTAGTAGCCTCTGATATCAAAAGGAGCCCTGCGACACATATACAATATACAATAAATACACTGCTGTTTGATTTAAGGGGGTTGGGGTCACGTGACCTCTTAGTGCAATTTTAAAAGTCCCCTATTCACCCAGTCTGTATTTTACAGTGTACATGTATGCATTGACATGTCTCTCACCATCTTCTCACCAATTTCTAAATCAAAATGCCAAACGCAGGCGGCTAGTCCATGAGGTGTCAGTTGAAAACAATGATGGGTTGTTAGATTTCATATATGGATATTATTATGCCCCCAAAAACAATGCAGAAAGCAATGTTGTTGTGAAGTAATGTTTAAAGGCCTCCAATTCGGACTGGATGGGGTTTCAAGTCCGAGGCAAACCTTTGAACTACTTCTACAACTAATTAATTATTCGGGAGGAATTTGTTTATTGAAATGGCAATAGTTTTGTATTTGTTTATTAAACAAAATCAATATTCAATTCATGATGCATTAAAAGAATGCCAAGATAAAGGTGAATCAAATTCCATGATACCCATCGAACTACCTGATGGCATAGTGGTAAGGAAAGGGATTAGCAATGGAGTGTTCCGGGTTCGAATCACGCCGTAGCGAGTATATGCAATTATTAAATGCGTTTTTTAAGCAGTTAAAAATCATGCATTCCCAGTTTTTTAAGACAAATAACATGTTACTTGTGTCCAAGTTAAAATTGAAATAGTATTCAGAAATTAAGTTATTGATTTATATGATAGGACTTGAAATAATATTTCAAAGTACTCCAGAGCGTACTTGAAATCATTCCAAAGTACTCTCGAGTGGACTTTCCGTTGTATCCAGTTCCATCATGTGACCAAATTGAGGACACCTGGTTGGCTGTTTTCCTCATGAATAATTAATGAGTTTTTGAAATACCGGTACATTTGTAATCCCATGATCGAATTTAACAGCTTTTTACATGGTTTAAAGATCATGTATACATACGTACAGTATGTACAATGTATATAGTTAATTGCATAATCATTGTCGGGTTGAAAATCATGAAAGCTATGAACAAAAGGAATTCTGAAAAATTAAAACTCTCAAATACCACTGTCAAATCATTGACCTTTTTATCCAGACTTGTAGGATCTTAGTAAATAGCTCATATACCTACAAAACTACGAGAACATTGAATATATATGTATGTAATGTAGCTCATGAAATGATTTCCCATCCATCCTTGCGGTCTCAGCTTCTATGATTTATGATTTTCAACGCGACGATTATGCAATTAGCTATATACATGACATACAATACATAACATGTATATAGAGGCAGAACAATTTAGATACACGCGACTTTCATTTCAAAATTTCCTCATTTCCTATTTTAAAATATACCTGTAGGTGCTCTTTCCCATTATTGAGATTGTCACATGCCTGGTACATTGTAAGCTCATTACTGACTGATCTAACCTAATGTTTGTTACTAGGTTGATGTTGGTGATTCATTTGTTCACATTAGGGTGTACTTAACCCTTCCACATGCAGGAAGTACACTGGAGCTTAGTGCTGTTCAGGTTGGCAAGACCAAAGATGACCCAATAGTATATTTCTCATAATGAATTCATCATCACTGATAATCAAGAAAAAACAAGTCAATGGTCTAAATAATCAACTGTTCTAAGGAATCAAGTGCAGTCTGTGACTTGAACTTGGGAGAAAATAATAAGCTACTGCTGCTTGTGTCTATAATCCTTGGCGATCTTAGCAATTCCTGTCACTGAATAAAACCTGTCATCAAAACCATATGCTGTCTTTATTGAAGTTAACCTGTACAAATGCATCTACATGTATTAAACCACTACAACCAATTGTCACTGATTGCCTAGTCTCCCTCGCATCCCTTACGAGCGTTGCGTGATGGGACTAAAAACAGATGTGAGGGAGACTACCAATTCCCTTGATCAGCTGGCATTTACATAATGACCAAACCAAAGATAAACAGAATACAATGA
Source organism: Actinostola sp. cb2023 (assembly GCA_033675265.1). Lineage (NCBI taxonomy): Eukaryota > Metazoa > Cnidaria > Anthozoa > Actiniaria > Actinostolidae > Actinostola > Actinostola sp. cb2023. The sequence continues at coordinate 35,938 of JAUJYZ010000668.1, forward strand.
ATAACAATTTTATTCAATAAAGTCTACAGTAGAACAGCCAGTAAATGCTGCACGTTTTCTAAAATTTCTGTGATTTGCTTGTCAGGGGTCATTTTGGTGGTTTGAATGATTTCCAACACTTTTCATTGAATATCTGCAAATACAATAGACACACTTAGCATGATCTTAGTATTCAGTACCGTCACCATCAACGTTAGTGCCTATAAGCCCAATAAACACACTCAGTACATCACCACTAATGTTAAAGTGCCTACAAGTCGTGTAAGTCCTATATTTTGGAAATCACTCGAGTATAAAGTGAATATTGGGGTGGTTCCGTGTTATGGGATTTCTTAAAGGAGTACTCTCACAGGTAATGCATTGCGCGCCGTGTTATTGTTTACATACAGGATACTTCTTAGATTTGACAAGAACGCACGTGAAAAGTACACGTGAAAAGTTTGCCTTTCGAATTACGAGACGGATCAGCAATGGCAAGTCTGGAGTTCTCCAGAGAATCTCTTCCTTCTCGTGTGGTAAGTAGAAATCCGCCATTTTCGTATCATACGAAAATGGCGCTGAGGGGTTCAAGGCGCGCAATGCATTACCTGTGAGAGTGCTCCTTTAATTGCATTACTTTAATAGTTAGAGGTCTAACATGCACTCCTAACATGTAAATCATGATATGCTATTTTGGTGATGTGAAGAGACTCGGGCACTTTGAACTAAAATTGCAAAACTGATGTCTATGGAATTATGCCCGAACGAGCTCCGGGCTGCTCTGACGTAAATGTATCGTGGATAAATAAATGATTGATTGATGAAATGAAAACTAAGAAACGTTTCTGCAGTTTTAAATGTCAGTAACTTGCACTAAGGTGTTTTTGTATAATAAATGATGCCTCCCTTGAACCACTTCATTTGCATTATGAATTTCAAACCCTTGTAACTCACAGATGCAAAGCTTTCCATACAAAACAATACTAACATGATTTCTAGAACTGAACACTCAGGATTCTCAATACAAGCTGGCAACTGACAAAATTCCATCTGTCATGACAAAAGAACGTAACCAAACTTCTAGCAACAGTAGTCATTATTACACACCTGTTCAAAGTGGGTGTGAGAACCATGACTGCTCAATAAACCTAGGCCCGGTTGTTTCGAAAGTGGGTTAACTCTAACCCAGGGTTAAATTATGCCATTATGTCAGTGTTTTCGATTGTAACTAGTATTGTTCTGTAATTATTGTAATCAGTAGTTATTGTATCTATGTTTAGTGGGCCAAATTGGAAACCAGTATTGTTGTATTTGCTGTATTTGTAAACCAACTCAAAATAAAGATTATTATTATTATTACATTGTATAAATAAGACTATTAAAAAAACCTAGGGTAAAATCTTAACCAGAATTAACCATGTAGGTTAGCGAATTTAACCCTGGATTAGCGTTAGAATGCAAACACTAAAACCGTGAAACAGTGCTAACTTTAATTTTGCTAACTTTAATGTCTTGTTTTCTATTGTTTCATTGGTGCTATTTAGCACTAAATAGTTTAATGTAGAGTGCAATTTAGAAAAGCGTGAAATAGTACTAACTTTAAATAGTTCTAAATAGTGCTATTTCTATTGTTTTCCATTGTTTCATTAGTGCTATTTAGTACTAATTAGTTATTTAGTTTTCAAGCTTTTCTAAATTGCACTCTACTGTTTTGCGGTTTTAGTGTTTGCACCCTAATGCACTTTCGAATTACTGGGCCCTGTTGTATGTGTACATTGTATATTGAGTTTATTTCATAGTTGTTGTGTGCTCTTACATGTTATATAAACTAATGTAACATTCTACAAAACCTACCTTGAAGGTGCGAGGTTTAACAATTTCTTCTACACTGAGTTCAGAATGCATTAGTCTCAACTGTAAACAAAGATGTGGAACATTTGCTAAAATAAATTTATGTTCATAACACTATAGTACCATGGGCAGTGCAGTGGTCTCAAAAGTAGGAGGAGGGGAGGGTTGAGTAAAATCGTGATGAGCAATATCACACCACGTGATAAAAACTACAGTTTTTGACTTTAGACTCTTAAACACACTAATTTGTGATTCTTTTCATAACTTCTTTTCATTTACTCTTTCTTGGTCTTTCAATTGGAAAGGAACATGCCAGAAATCTAGCTTTTCAGGCATACAGTAAATATTAATTTTTCACAAACAAGAACTGTAGAATACATGTACATAAGCAGCAAAGCTGTGGAGACAAGCCAAGGGGTATGTATACATGTACATTGTAAGGATCAATGTCCTACCTGTCATTAGGTGTGTACAACTGTACAATGTACATGTAAAAAAAAAGCTCAACAGGGTTGACGTTAAGAGATAATATTACCCTTTACCTTTGTCTGTTCACTCCTTAATTGTTTGGATAAATCATAATCATCAGGATCAGCCTCTCGTTGATCCTTCATTATTCTGATATTATTAGACACTTCATGTATACATCTCTTGATGGCATTTTCTCTTGTTTTATTAGCTTCTAACAGCTGGTACATGCAAATAAAAAAAACTGTTTTAGTGAGAATAGTTGCCAGCCTGGGTAATAATATTGCTTGTTGTTGGATTGCGACTACATGTAACTACCATTTGAGCTTGCACACCTGAGGCCATCAGACGTGATAATAATAATCATCTTTATTTTAAGTGGGTTTACAAATACAGCAATACAACAATACTGGTTTCCAATGTGTTTGCTCTTGTGCTCAGCTTTGGGTTGTTTCTTTGAAGTGTAAGTTTGGCAACACCCACCCTCCACTAGACTAGTGTGGGTCACTCCCTTCAATCCCAACAAGGCATGTCTTCAGTGACTGGTGCCGGGGGTTGACCTGCAACTAGGTTGCCATGGTTACCACCTTAGTTGCTTGTTTCACATAATGTCCATGTTCCATGTACAGTCATTTGCAAAAATTCTGGCCGCCACGAAATATCAATATATCGGGTGCATTATGGGTAATTAAATAATACTATTTTGAGTTTCCTAACTTATTAAATGAAGCAAAATGTACAAACAACAAACGTATGACTAAAATAAACATTATACTAAATATTTCTACCAACTTTGCTGGCGTTAACCCGCTTTAAGGGGGAATTTGCTATTATTTAATTACCCATAATGCATCCGATATATTGATATATTGATATTGCGTAGCGGCCAGAATTTTTGCAAATGGCTGTATACATAGTTGACAGTGCAGGGGTATAGCTAATGAAAACCATTGGGGGGAGGGGAGGGGAGTTGGGGTCACACTCCATATCATTCACCACCAAATCCCTCCCTCCGCTCCTGAAATATATACATCTAAAGAGTAGACCCAGAGAAAGTGGGGTCTCAGGGACCCTGTGACCCCCTGCCTGCGCCCCTGCAGTGAGAGAAGTACATTTGTACATTGTAGATCTACAGTGTATATAGCTAATTGCATAATCGTTGTCGGGTTGAAAATCATAAATGAAGCTGAGACCGCAAGGATGGATGGGAAATCAGTTCATACAGATATATTCAATGTTCTCGTAGTTTTGAAGGTATATGAGCTATTTGGCTAAGATCCTACAAGTCTGGATAAAAAGGTCGATGATTTGACGGTGTTATTTGAGAGTTTTAATTTCCCAGAATTCCTTTTGGTCATAGCTTTCATGATTTTCAACCCGACAACGATTATGCAATTAGCAGCACATGGGCATTTTGTCTGCGCATGTGTGAAATGCCAACATGAACACAAAGACCCTCTGACACGCGCATATATCCCGCGCCATCCCGCGCTAATTTAAATACCAGGAATAACAAACAAGATGGCGAAGTTCTTTCTCATATATTTATTTATTAACTTGTCTATATGAACATATGCAACTCTAAAATGATGGATTCTATTTTATCAATGCTGAAGGCATGCTGCAGTTGTCATAACCAGTATTTACGATGCATTATGAGTTGCATATTGCAAGGTGAGGGAGGTCCAGACATGACAAGCTAAACTGACAATGGCTGCCGTCTTCGCCGTATACATGCACTTTGAACATTCATAGCAGGAGCTATACATTTTTTGAAAGTCATTTATTGTGATGAATGGAATGACTATTGAATAATCTTCGCCTCCGTAACATTAAGCAGCTTGGGGGTCGGTAGAAATCGAAAGATAATTTGACTTGAATGCTTGGAGTCCACATTTCTGCTCGTCGCGAGTCCCGTAAATGGTAAGCAAAACTATTGCAATGCAAAACAGTGGAAAAAAGTTTTAATTTTCTTAACAACTAATTTTTCTGCAAAGTCTGTTCTCTCATTTATACTTTCAAAGACTTAGAATAAGGAAATAGACGAAGATATGATCGAACCATGGCTTCGAGAAGTAACACAAAACATCAATTCCGCCATTACACCGAGGATAGGGTGAGAAGAATCTATTAAATCTGACAGCTATGCATTTTTTGAAGCCCCATTCTCTATAAAAACTGAAATTATATATAAAAGGAATGAATGCTGTGCTAATTATCTCCAACTTGGGGGTTGGTAAAAATTTCAAGAAATATCTCGTTAAAGTTCGATCTAAATTGAACACTTCTACATATTCACCGGGCCATAGCTCGAAATCGCATCCACCTGAAAGACCATTTCATTAAAATTCTAAAAGTTTACTGTCATCATTTTTTTATATTTTCTTATTTACTTGTAAAGAGCATTGAGATTTATATGTAATGCGCTTTTTCAAGAATTAAATTATTATTATCACAATTACCAAACGTTAATCCAGTGCTGTAGAATACTTGATTGTAGAAATAATTAACGCTGAACCACAGGCAGCCCAACCATTGCTTTTGAGAAATAAAATGATATTTGCGGATTTTTTTTTGATGGGTTTCCTGTGGTAGAGCGCGCGCGAGCGCATTTATATGTTGGGTTCCCTGTGTATAGAAATGTATAATGTTGGGATCCCTGTGTATCCTGCGGGATGCGCCCGCAGCAAATGTGTATATTTACACAAGGTATGAAACTCCAGTCACGTGATGGTCTGATGTGCGCCGCATGTATGTGGTGCACTTTTCCGTGAACCGAAGAGCCGAAGTCGTCGTCGTACGCTACAACCCGTGGGGGGTACCCAGGGTGAAGTTGTTATTTTGTCGCTGATGGCGGGGCATGGAAGAGAAGTTCATATCAAGAAAGACTGATTTTTTCGGTGTAAGCGTTAGGATTCTATTCCCTATTCATGGTAAGTTTAGAAGTTCACAATTCATGTCAACTTTAAGTAAATTTAGAAGAAATTCGACGGTTTTAAAGTAGTCCTTTTTCATTTTGAATGGTGGAGAAAGTTTGGATATGTTGTGCTCGACACGTGAGAAAGTTTTGTTGAAAAGTAAGCTGAACTAAAAGTATTTTTGTCAAGGTTTTTCCGTAGTATTTGCTCTAAATGTTCTCTAATAAAAGGACTTGCCTATACTAGGGCAGAAGGGCTGCTTAATACTCCTCAACAAATCAGTTTTTTTCATAAATTAATATGCAGAACTGATTTGACTTGTGTAGTTGTCAGTGATCGAAATACACTTCAACAAGGAACCTCTTTCAACTGACTGATGGTACTTTATCTGTTTTAAACATTTTGACTGTCTCATCTAGAAAGTGTTTGACGTAATTTTGTACTTTACTTATAGTTCTTCTGACACAAGGGAACGCCAACACAGCATAAACCATCTGAAGCAAAAACGATAGACGAACTCAAATTCACTGACATCGAAGGAGACATGAATGGCAATCGATGGACTCGTGAAGCAGTTGAAGCTGCCGTGAACTAAAATATTAACAGTTGTTCGTATTGTCATTGAAATAGCACAACACATTTAGCAAATAAGCTTTAATACTATCATGTCTGAGAGAAACACACTGAGTAATTTTTACCGTATTTTTTCGTAAGAACGTATTAAAGTAAGCTTATCGCTTCCAACTGTGATGTTTGTTTTATTCATTCACAACTTGTCGATTGTGTATAATATTTATTTAATTGTTGTTATCCAGCTATTACTGATCAATATAGTGAATAAATTGTACAGAAAGAACGGCGAAAACAGTGTGTAAAAAGCTAGTAAACTTATTGTTGAAATAAATACGTCTGTTTGTCATTTTGTGTACAAGTACTGATAGCAAAAATGTGTTGTGCAGTACTAAATATTGAGACTATTCAGCATTAATAAAACACAATGCGTCAATTTTGAAGATTTTAATCGATAAAAATCAAAATACAAAACCGAATACTTTACAGAAGTCAAAACAGAAAACAAATGAAGTATATTGTAGATGTTTTGACTTATGTTTAGTGAAAATATAAATATTAAAACTTGCCAAAAAGAGCATAGTTCAGATTTGCCGAGCGCTTGTCGATGTCCTCTCGAAGGTAAAATCCGACTGTTTCACGGAAAAGTGCACCACATACATGCGGCACACATCGGGCCATCACGCTCAAAATTTCAAAAATTAGTTTCTCAGCGTACGTTGAAGTTAGACGACTGACACTTATAAGGTGTTTCGAGAATACGGTAAAGTTTAGTTATTCGAAGAAAAATTGAATATTCACATCACAATGACAAAATTAGGAGCAAAAACGTATTTGTCACGTGACCGAGTTTCATACCTTGTGTAAATATACACATTTGCTGCGGGCACGACCCGCAGGAGGTACATAGGGATCCCAACATATACATTTCTATACACAGGGAACCCAACATATAAATGTGCTCGCGCGCACTCTACCACAGGAAACCCATAAAAAAAAGACGCAAATATCATTTCATTTCTCAAAAGCAATGGTTGGGCTGCCTGTGGCTGGACATCCAACTCCAAACACCACAGTCGCATTTCAATGTTAATTACATCCATTTTGAAATCACTAGCATTTCCTGTAATCTGATTGGTTAAAAATGGTGCGATTTATTCCCAAATCGCATCTTTTCAGCTCTAAATCGCACCAATTTGAACATCCAATGAAATTACAGGAACAACATGAAACAGCCAATCAGAACACAGAAAATAAAGCAGGCAAATAAATGAACAGGAAATATTTTGGATTTTACCACAACAAATCTTTCATATTTTACAAAACAAAGAATGACTTTTTCAACTTACAGTTTTTTATTGTTGACTATTCCCTCTTTCAAGCTGAAGAGGCACTTAATGTGAATGATTATATCCGTCATTTGACATCCATTTGAATTCAGAAAATGCAGAATAAACTACCAAAACAGGTCCAAAACAAGCAAACTAGCTCCGGTAACTCCTAGTCGTAGTGAGTCCATTCCTGAATTTTCGATTTTTCGATTGGAAAAACAGTTCGTGTTTCTAGTAATTATACACAAGCCAAGATATTGATGAATTAAAGTCTTGGGCCATTAACAAGAAGACTAAAACCATTTCACAAAGCAATGGCTTTCTGTGTTTGAAAATTGATGCAAGACGTCCAACAATCTTGACATTGAAATCAACATTGACAACAAAATGGCACCTGTTGTTGTTTTGACCTCGACAAGACTCTCTCGATCAGTTCTATGCAGAAGTCAAATGCAAGGACAATGAAGACAATGAGCCACAATCTCTAAGAAGTATGCAGAGTGCCATTGAGCGTCATTTGAAGTAGAATAATTATCCTGTAAGCGTAGTATTTACTGTAAATGTCCAGTGAATTTCACGGCTCGCAGCAAATCCTCAACACGAAGGTCATTTCCTTACGACAGCAGGGCAAGTGATCCCAAAACTGCACTGCTGTACGTTCAATTACTACTCAAAAGAACAACCAGCACCGGTATTTGCGATGTTGGGCTTTTGTCTGTGATTCTGATGCCGAGAAAGAGAATAAAGAAGGACTTTTGTACAAGCGTCGAGTAGATTGTACGTTCAACTGACTTCGCATGTGCTCAATAGTTCATTGCGCACTACTCGTCACGTGACATTTTGCTGTAGATATATTAAAATCGTTGTTTATGTTTCCGGTAGTGAGTTGGTACTAGGTAGTGAGTGTAAATTTCAAAATGGATATAATTAAGTGGTAATTAAACTTCGTGTCGTGCAATTTTGGTCTGAAATCAAACTTGCAATTACAAATTGCACTCCCGCTACGTGGTCGTGCGATTTTGTAATCGCGCGTTTGATTTCAGACCAAATTGCACTCCACTCAGTTCAATTACCATTATTTATTGATAAAAAAAACAATCAATATCAATTTATCGATAATCGATGAACAATCGATGATTCCAAAATTTGTGACTATCGATTGAAAAATCGATAATCAAGGTTATTTTTGTGACTATCGATTGGCTATCAATTCACCAATGCCAATCGATATGAATGAACTAATACATGTAGTTTCGATTGATATAGATTGGAAATTCCGATCATCGATTTTATTGATTAGTTATGCCAGGAATGTAGAAGCAATGTAGATTACAGTACATTTAGATGGGGCAATAGGAATCATTCAAGCATGAACTGTTTGTTTTGTCTGTGATGTTAATTAATGCCATTATTTCTTTAGACGTAATTTCTTTCTGAAAACTGCATCCTTGATTCACCTAGTTCGTAATGGGTTAATATAGAAGTGTGTTATTCTCTTTACCTCTGCAAACAATTCTCTACATTTTCTTCTCTTCAGCATCTACTTCCTGAGAAAAAGCTTACAGTAGGAACACTTGTATTTAGTTTGTAAATAATTTTATCATCGAGAAACTAAGACTTTCAAAAGCTTCCTAAAATAAACACATAAGCTAACATAACTTTAATAAAGCTTAAGGTCGGCCCGGGCCCGATCCTATTTCGTTGAACGATGGGTTCATTTTAAATCGATCATTTGAGGCGAAACGGTTAACCGATTTCGGATATGCTTCATCCTGATAATCAGGTATTTCCGGTAAATTTCATAAAAAGCACTATTTTAATGTGGTTACTAGTAAGCAAAGTTAACTAGGAGAGATGCCAGGTCAGCGGTATCATTGGTACTGCGCATTGCGCCTGGCTCAGTTGCTCGCCACTCGTTGCTCGCCAATGCCGCTTGCTCCGCCATTGCTCGTTGCTTTGCTCTGCCATTGCTGGTTAGCTTGTGGGTTTTTGCTGTTTTGCTTTCGCCTGGTTGGTTCCCTGAGCGATTTCTGCAAAAGTGATTGCCTGTACAACTACTCTGCCCTTTTAAAAGCGAAGTTATCTTTGGGAGTATTTGGTTTAATAGGAATCATTGCCTCGAGAGACGAGAAACAGCAGGGACAGTTTTCATCCCGTCGTCTTTCTGGAGTTCATCGACCGATTCACCTACCACTACCCACTTGTACTTCTGTGGTGGCGGCTTCGCCCAACGGTCACTCCTGCTTCGGCCTTCGGGTACCGTGGCATCTTCGGAATTAATCGCCTCGTTAATTGAAGCGATGAAGGCCCCGTTGTGTCCTCGATGGTAAACTCGGCATTACTTTCGTCGGGAATCCGCCCGCGCGCCATCGCTGCGGTACCAAGCATTTGTGGCGACAGCAGCACCCCTTTTGTCCCCCCTCGTTGGCTGGACCGTTTTGGCTACAACTACAAGGACAAATTCCCATCGCCGAACAGGCGGCCCCTTCTTGGTCAAAGCAGGGAACAAACCTTACCATGGCCATCAGCGACAAATATCGGCACCAAATCCTACACATGTGGCCGCTACTATGCCTATGGTCGTCGACAAAACCGGCATTCTGCATCAAAAAACTGCGTCGTCTTCGCTCAAGCCGTCTCTTCAGGTACGGTCGTTCAATACCCTTGTTTGTGTGCCGTCATTTTGTGTCACCGTGTTTTCGCTTCAACATCAATCGGCGGCTCTAAAAATAATAATGAATATAGAGCCGCGGGAAGTTCTACACTCGAAAAGCGTTATATCAGTCAGCCCGGGATTGGCTCCAACCTTTCAGCAGCCAGCTTCGTAATCCGGGCCCGGGTGATTTCGCTCCTCGTGCCATACTAAATTTTTTTTTTTGTTTTTTTTTCGTTTGTATCTCAAATAATCGCTTGGCAAGTAACGTTAAATTTTGAAGATCTAATTACCGAGAGGAACATCTGCCTTTATCGAGCCACGAACCGCAGTTGATTGTTCGAAGGAAACGTTTGGTGTTCTTCCTACTCCTAAAAAGATACAAACGCGGCTAGATAAAGATATTGGTCACATGGTTGTGAGGCCTTTACAAGCTTCCCTCAAAACTTATCTTGGGGTCCCTTATTTCGGCGGCAACCGCTGGGTGGGACTTGATACAGTATTAGCTGCTCATTTTAAAGCGTACTTAATCCGCCAGTTTTTTTAGGCGCAGTGCATGCTAAACTATGACAAAGAGTTCTGGAGTCAAGCCAGCGGCTGGAGAGGGCATCAAACTGGGTCCTAGCGATGAGTGTTCAGCTCGTATAACTCGCATAGCAGCTGGTGCCCCAGGTTACGCGCCGCAAGTGGTGTCTGCCTCCGTAACGGTTACCAACATCGGGTCAAGAGGCAAGGGCTCTAAATTCTCCCAAAGTCCATTCTGCCAATCTTGGAATGCAGGGCGTTGCTGCATTGCCCCCTCTACGCATTGCCGCTTCCCGTCACGCCTGGTAGCAACCTTTCTGGTGAGCAACGCAGTGGTCTCTTTGCTCTCAAGATCGTCCAATCAGACATAGCCCGTCATGAGGAGCATTCAGATTGTGAAAGCGAAGGAAAAGAGAATAAAGAAAAACAAATTAAAGCACAAACTAGACCTTATATAAAATTAACCTTCCTATTGTTCATTGTACAGTTCCTCATTTGCGATGTGTAGGTTAAACTAGTAACGCTTAAAAGCCAATTTTTGTAATATTATTGGTTTTCTCTTTTAGATCGTGTGCAGCCCTTCGGCGTAAGCAAACATTTCCCACCATTGACTACTCACAGTTTTCCATGAATTAACAAAATTCACCCAGATAGAGCAATGGTTGCACAATTTTTGCAAGGTATTAAAGAAGATTTTCAATCTAGTTTGATGGCCTCTGTTTTTTTCCCTTAAAGCAGCAAAATAAGAACAAAGAGACCATCTGCCTATCAGCATGCTGCAGTTTATTGAAATGCGTAACCTGGGGTAAATGAGTTTAAGCTAGGAACCCGGGTAGCTGGCCCCCTTTTGATTCTAGCCCATTCATCCCTCCTCTCCAAATTTAGGCAAAAGTTTTTTGCCGTGGATTTCCGAAAAAAAGGGCCAGACCTGGGCAGTGGCGGACTGGAGTATTGATTTTTTTTCGTCCCCCCCTCCTTCAGGCCCCAGCGTTAAAGAATGATGGAAAAATTTGGATTGCGGAAAAGCGGTGGTCCCTCTGTCAAATTACATTAAAATTGATGGATATTAATCATCCATTGCCCCTTTTACAAAAAAATTTGGGAGGGAGCTCTTTTGGCAAAAAATTTGAAAACAATTGAAAACCTGCCTATAGGAATTATTCCAGTTAAACACCCGCTGGATTCGCCATTTTGGGCCTTCGGAATGGAAGGGCGGTTCCCAAAAGTTTTTTCTATATTTGGTTTTTTCTTTTGTGCCTACCCTTTTTGGGCTTTGCGAATTCTGGCCCCCTACAATCTTTAATAATCCCTGTGGCAGAGCCAGCAGAAGTGGATTTTGAAATCCATTTTTTCAATCTCGAGGAATAATCCCCCTGCATTACTTTAGATGACCTTTTTTTTTTTTTTGTTTTTTATTTGCTGGTCCTGCACAAAATTCAAACCACCTATTGCGCCCGTAATTCATCCTGTCAATTGCCCTACTCCGGTGATAAGAAATTCTAGGCCTCTCCGTTTTGGCACACCTCAAAATGTGTGGGGCCCCCAGCCTCCCAATGCCAATGGTGGTTTTTTCTTGGTATCGATGGGAAAAATTACAGTAGCTTGAGACAGCGGCCGGTCTTTCCTGGATGAAAATTTTTTCTGGCTAATAATATTTTGATTTTTTTTTTGCCTATTAGCCTTTGGTCCAGGTTATAAATGTGTCCGCAAAGAAAGAAAGTGCAATCGTTGATAGGGTCTGCTTCCACCACCCCGCCATGCCAGGGGTCGTATGGCGCTGGGGTTCGCAGCTTTTCCTTCCGCCGTATGATTTGACCTGGGAATTTTTGTTGGGAAAGAAAAAAAAAGGTCTACGACAACCTCCAATTTCCCCCCCCCGTCCTTGAAAAATTCAGGAATTCAAAGAACTTGAAAATGGTGGCTCGATTTCTTTGGCCAGTGCGAATTGGGAATTAGTTTTCTTTTTTTGTTCCCCGGCTTTTGGAGAATCCGCCCAACGTGTGTTGGTTTTGGGCCTTAGAACCTCTTCCAGTACCAATTGGCTTTTTGGGGCCTTTCGTGAGTCCGAAAATGGTTTTGTTTAATGGCCAGTGGTCTGCCTGCCCCCATTTTGGTCTTTTTCCCCTTTGTCCATCGCATACAAGAACTGGTTTTCCCAAGTGGGTGGTTTGCCCAGCTCCAGTGTTTTTGGGGGATCGGATGGATGTTTGGGCCAGGCCGACCTGTCCACTTTTTTCACATGGGTGGACAATGGCCATTCGAGTCGATTAGTGTATATTTTTGAATGCTTGAACTCGTGGGGAAAGGGGAAGCCCAATATACTGCATCTGTATAGAAACTTTTTTGCCTGCCTGGCTTGCCAGCACAGTGGGGGTTTTTTTTTTTTTTTACGTTTTTTTTCTGCTTTGTTTTTTCAACGTCCAACCTCATGAGTTCCATAATGCATTAGCTGGAATTGCCACACATTATATCCACTCGTTTTTTTTTCACAATTTGCAGTGTTTTTTCCCGCCATTTGGGCCCCCCTTTGGCAAAGAAATCTCCGACAAACCAGTTCCCTTCAGCTGTTGCGCTTTTGTTGTCTCAACTCCTTGAAAGTCGCTGTTAACATTTCATGCATCAAGGTTTCAGCCCAGTCTACACATAGAGCTATTCTAGTACAGCAAAAAGTTTATTGATTTCTGTATAATACAAGTGGTCAGCCCTCTCCCATGCACTCCTTGCTCGGCCATGCGCCCACGAACTCATGGCCCACAAGGTACTTGAGCAGAGCAGTCTCATTTAGGCTGCGGCGACAATACTCAAGTAACAATAAAACGACCGTTTCTTGTTGTGTCTAGTCGGAGGTTATTCGCTGACACAGGACCCACCAGGTTGGTTTGCAAT
>JAUJYZ010001135.1:0-122500 GCA_033675265.1 Actinostola sp. cb2023
AAAGAGAAAGGTGATGAAAGGTGCATGTGCCACATGTGGAATGAAGAATCCCCAAGGCTATCAAAGTGGTGAGGAAAACGCTAGATCCCAATGACCAAAACCAGGTCAAGATTTGAATAACAATAGATGCCTCGTTCTACAAAGACATCCATGTCCTTTGTAGAACGAGGTATATCTAACAATAGTTCCTATATATTGTTGTACAACAGGTCCTATTGTTATTCAAATCTTGACCTGGTTTTAGTAATTGGGATCTAGTAGTGGTTTCCAAGTGGTGACATGGTTAACTGGACGAAATGTGATGACTGTGGGCAGTGGTATCACAAGTAAGTAATACTGATAGACAGGCAGCCCAACCATTGTTTCTGAGGCTACTAATAATAAATAAAAATATATTTGTATGCTCGCGTCTTTTTTGGATGGGTTTCCTGTGGTAGAGCGCGCGCGCGCGCAATACATATTATGTTGGGTTCCCTGTGCATAGAAATGTGTGATGTTGGAATCCCTGTGCGCGTCCCGCGCGTCCCGCAGTATATGTGTATGGGCAAGTGCTTTTATTACTCGGGCCCTTCCGAAGGAAGCCCGAGTTATAAAATGGAGATCTTATTTTATTATTATTATTTTTTATTTATTTCATGGTCACGGAATGAAGAAAAAATGCGAAGAATGAAGAAAGAATGCGATGTATTTGATCGTATCGAGTTTCAAGATTTCTCAGCAGATAAGGGAAAACAAACCACACACAGGACTCAAGTAGACTTGAATCTTAGTTTTGAAAGCAGCTGTAGATCTTCAAGCTATTAAAGGTCAGGATTCTAGTTCATCGTTCGACGACTAGAAGTGGTAGAAGGACTAGAAGCTCGTGCTGGATCGAGAGAGAACAAGTCATCATGTTATAATTAAACTCACGACCAGCGATGTAACTACATCTATTGACAGAAAGCTATATGTACAGAAGTCATGCAAACAGTCGAGCCAGTCGAGACTGAAAAGCAAATGAAATGAACTCAAAAACTATCATGACCTCGCTATGCCATGTTTGTTGCTAATTGTAATAGTACGTGTACAGTTATGTCCTTGAGTATTTATAATTAAACCGGCTCACGACCACCGATGTATAACTACATCTATTGACAGAAAGCTATATGTACAGAAGTCATGCAAACAGTCGAGCCAGTCGAGTTATTTTCAGTAACTCATGATGGATGTTTATTTTATTCCACGTTTGAAAAATTCAGAAGGAAAAGGAATCGTAAAATTCGTACTTCAAACTTTTGTTGCTAATTATATTTTTATAATAGTACGTGTACAGTTCTGTCCTTGAGTATTTATAATTGAACTCACGACCAGCGATGTAACTACATCTATTGACAGAAAGCTATATGTACAGAAGTCATGCAAACAGTCGAGCCAGTCGAGTTATTTTCAGTAACTCACGATGGATGTTTATTTTATTCCACGTTTGAAAAATTCAGTACGATTACAGTTGTGTGATCCTTGTGTGAGTCATACATCTATTACGCGACCTAATTTTAGAACCGCCGCGTAGCGCTATTTAGAACAGAATTTCCACGCTCCAAACAGGTCAGTGAACGGCAAAAATACAATCGAAATCAAAACGTCCTTAGATTTTAGGGATCTATTACGACAGAAAGCTATATGTACAGAAGTCATGCAAACAATCGAACCAGTCGAGTTATTTTCAGTAACTCACGATGGATGTTTATTTTATTCCCGTACGTTTGAAAAATTCAGTACGATTACAGTTGTGTGACCTTGTGTGAGTCATACATCTATTACGCGACCTAATTTTAGAACCGCCGTAGCGCTATTTAAAACAGAATTTCCACGCTCAAAACTGGTCAGTAAACGGCAAAAATACAATCGAAATCAAAACGTCCTTAGATTTTAGGGATCTATTACAGAAGAAGACGCTCAGTGACGAGGGAGACTATTTGTGTCGGTGACTCATAGATAAAGATCTCCGACTCTTTGACAAGGTACGCTGTGGTAAGTCTTTAAACGTATTTGAGGTCACTTGAGGTCACATCTTAAATCTAACAGAAGCAGCTTTTGATTTTTAATCGATAATTCCTTTCTGCATCGGGAAAGATTTGTCAAAAGTAGTCAGCTAGAATTTCTCTGGCACGCCCCCGCATTCTAGTACATACAAACATGGGCTCAAATTCAAGGTTTTTTGCAATTTTCCTCGTATAAATGCATATAACTAAAAAGTTAACGACGGATTTAGTTTGTTTGATCTTTCGTGGACCATATTATTAGGTTATAATTGAAATTCGATGCAAAAAAGTACCGTATTTTTTTAGTTGAATGGGTCTACCTTACAAGAGAATTGGCGTGACATGACCTCAAACTGGCCTGTCAGCCCACAAAAATAGCTTTTATTGAAACTACACAGGCCTAGTCACGAAATTAACTACGGATTAGCATAGCCCGCTCTTTTATGGACATTTTGATACCAAATACATGTTAGTTCGTAAAATTTTCGCACCGTATTTCGGCCAGTTTTTATAGAGTCCCATACAGAGTATATACACAACAGCCTCGAAGCTCTTCCTAGTATTTATATCTATTGATCATTGTATTATTTTGACTCGATGTAAACTCCTGGGCATTCAAAACTATGATGTGTCAGGCTTCTCTGGTGTTGTTAGTATGACTATTGATCACAGTATAGTTAAAGATCACAGCTTGTGCCTTCGCCGTTGCACAAACAAAACTGATGAATCTGAGGGAACTGATAGCGGTGAAAATACTCAATGCAAAGCAGTGGTGAACCCTTTTTCCATGCACAATTAATGTAACAAGTAAGTGTTATATATGTCGATGTATTAATCACGGCATGTAATTATAAAAGCAATAATCTATGACTGATTTGGGGATTTCGTGGGGGGGGGGGGGGGAGGGGGTCAAGCGAAAATATAAATTAAACTGAAGTACATATTGCATATTATATATATAATATTAATATACCGAAGTGAAAAACAATCAGAAACTGACAGAAAAAAAAGAAGAATACGAATTCTAAGGGATTCGCAGGGGCTAGGACCGAAAAGACCAAATGTTCCAATTTGTAGGCAAATCTTTTCCGATGTTTCGAGATAAATCGAACAAGATCTTTCAATGTATAGGCAGAGACAGCAGATTGGTCGAGCTTTGTCACATCATACCGTAGTCTGAATCAACTGGATGTTTAAAAGATACGAAGTTCGACTTTCCTCTGCGATAACGAAGAAACCAAAGACGTTATCAGAACAGTCTGACCATGAATATGAACCTCAACTGGACGTTCCAAGTACGTGCTACGGAAGTACGATTCGGAGATTTTTATCTACGCTCACCGACACATATATACATAGTCTCCCTCGTCACGCAACTGTCAGTCATTGTCAGGTCCCTCCTCACGCAACTGACATTGTCCTTGTCATAAGCCCGCCGGAGTGTGCGCTCATTGCGCGTCTTGTTAGAGAACAGTCCAGAGCAAATACTACGTCAAAACCTTGACAAAAATACTTTTAGTCAAGTTGCTTTTCAACAAAACTTTCTTGTGTCGAGCCCAACATACAATTCTCCTCGTTTATTTTATAGAATCAGTCTTTCTTCAACAACTTACAACTACTGAAACTGGTTGAAAAATGTTCTGATTTGAAGCTCATATTTGGCGGCCTTAAAATGTTTCAATGAGCTTGATTTTACACCAACATAACAGATACAATCTAAATTTAAGCATAATCAATTTTAAACAAAATTTATCGACTTCATTTTTAATTATGACTTTTTTAGTAAAAATAGGACGAATGGTGGACAACAAGAGCAAAGTAAACATATATCTCATCGTGTATGACTTGAGCTCACATTTTCCGAAATCATTGCAAGCAATTTCTCTCAACTTTTGCAAAAAAGTAGTTCAATATCATTGCAACATTTCAAATCTAAAATTGTGTTTTAATACACCAGATTTACTTGGATTTCAGGTGATTGATTTAATTGCTTTATTTACGCTTGAATTATTTACTCAAAAATTTCAATCGAAGATATCTCAAAAACGCTCTCGCAGAATTTGCTTGTATTCACTAGAACTAGAGACAATTATGCCCACTATAAGATCACAATAGCATTTCCCCAAAATAATCCTAGAATCTTTAGAAATCGAGAATATGTAAAAAGAGGAATTCTCTCTCAGCGTTGACGCCGATCTCCATAAAACATACTTCATCAGAAACTTTGATCTATCTGTAACAAGGTTGTAATACTCAATTTACCAATAGATCGTTCACAAATGCACAATTGTGTTTCAAACGCAAGAGGTATCGCTACGGAAAAACCCAATCGAGTCACCTTAAATGCATCGAAAAACGTACGTTTCAAACACGGAGTGGTTTTGAATAACCAGCGATTTCTTGCACGACATTTAAAACAAACAAACAAACAACTGCGTCGATATGTGCGTAGATTGTGTTGGATACCGACGATTTGAACAAAACACAACAGAAGAAGTGAGCGAGAACCGAGATCGGAAGATATGAAAAAAAAAATTAACAAACATTTTCACAACAAATATATAAACGGTAAACGAACGACTAAGGGCCATACTGCCATGAATAGTCCAACATGGATCGTTGTAACAAATCATTCTCTTCGTGCATTCCAGATATAAGCCGAGAGCGCGCGCAGTTTGTTTACATTTTTAATTTAGTTTTGTATCTTTCACAAGGCCTTGTCATGGCGAATATTGAAACATATTGCTCCCTGATTATGGTCATGGACGCTCAGTCCGAAAGTTCGCAAGTAAAAAAAAGCTCTTTCTACGCTTTCTAGAGAGAAGAATACAGTGGTGGATATTTCGGGGAATCCCCTTATTAATATGCATATTTCAATGTCGTAAACAATGTACACAGGGCGAATTCATCGGGAATATATTACCTAGTTTAATATGTAGTTTTCATTTGAAACGAAAAATAGATCTACAATAACTTTTAATGACATTTAACCATCGAGATTTTAATTTGGTTCGGGTTTGATTCTCTACTGAGTAGAAGATCACATATTGAACGACATCACTAGCCCTGATTAGATGGATACCACTGCTATAATAGGTCATTTCGCTTTTGCTAGTTTTGTCTTTATTTGTTTTTAAAGCTTTACATTGTAAAGAGCATCAATATTTTGGTTTGTTGTGCGTTTTTAGGAATTTAAACATTATTCTCTGGTTCGCTAATGCTAAACAATACACTTGCTTATCCGTCAGAAAATCTATAGTAGAGCTCTTATCACATTTGAATTTGCATTGCGTGACAGAATTTGACTCGCAATAAAACGAAAACCAAACATCTAACTTACAAAATTATTTTGGTAAGAATTTTCTTATAACGATATAAACAACATCCAACAAACAGTTTTGTGAGGTGAATAGTTTGGATTTTAGCTTTTTGATGACGTCACGTACAACCAAGAATATACCACACGTGAATGGTACTTTTCGTGCTCTCTGATTGGCTACTCAATCTCGGAAATTCCTTGTCTACTCACCTCCACTTCGGGGAATAATAATATTGTTAACTAGTCATAGAAATATTCAGGACGTGAGATTTATTACAATGATAGTCAGACAGTTAGAATCGTCCTTCGTCTATCCTCTCAGAATTTTAGCGCGCGTAATATCACGCAATTACACGCCATCGAGCGCGCGCTGAAAAGAACTTTTCGCTAGATCGTCACTCTGTTTTTACTAAAACAAACTCATTTTCTCTTTACTTTTTATTGAAAATGGTTTAAAAAGGTAATTCTACGTTTTAATGTTCAATTTAGAATCAAGTGAATGACAAATTCGATGAAACACTAACACATTTTGCACCGTTATTTTGAGACGACATTATCGGAAAATAATGCTGTCTCTCTCTAGATCAAAATCTTAAGAGAATCGCGATACATACATAAAGATACGATAAATAGATATGCAGTTCGATCGATCGGCCAACGCATGGACTCACACTGTTTTGGTAAGTATAAAATTGACATTATGACATGTTTTTTCATTTATTTTCCTCGACTAATTAGGCACAGCCTTTATAAACTGTGTCACGTTTGTGTTTACCGAGAATCCTTCAGGTGTTGTGGCGTTTTGAAAACATTCTATAGTCGAAATATGACCATCAGAGAGGTCCATCAAACTCAGAGTACCATATGTTTTTTCGGCACCTCCTTCGGTTTCCTATATCTGAGATATCTCAGTGATGAAGACTGAGACTCTCCTTACCATTATACATTTTAATCAATATGCGTCATATATCCCTTTATTCGGTTCTACTGCATTCGTAGCATCGCATTCTTTTATTGCAATCAATCTAAGAGAAAAAAACAATACAAAGTATTTTGGGAAATGGCATTAAAAAGTCAAATTCTCTTCTTTCTCAGTTTTTAACAAAATCGACAAAATTTGTTTTTTCGTGCTTTATTGCTGTAATATTCTATAAATCAAACATCTACTGTACATATGAAAGACCGATGTGCAGGATTGTAAACACGATCAAATGTAACTGAAACATCTTTAGTTCAAATGTAAATTTCGTACTCTCATTCGAAGTACATCAATATCTCAATTCTGATTGGTTGGCAGACGTCTGTGCGGGAAACGGGGAATCCCCTGACTGTATCCTCGGGAATCTACGTGTAAAGTTTAGAAGTATTGAACATTGGAATACCGGCTAACGTTGGTAAGTTTACCTATTTCATTTATTGTAGACCGTATCAGAATAATATAATAATCATTATCCTCTAGTACAGTATTTTGTAATAACATAATAATCATTATCCTCTAGTACAGTATTTTGTAATCATGTAATACTTGTACACGTATTTCATTTCTTCCTCTGAAGAGAGATTTGTGTAATAATAACAAAGTAGTCGAAAGTGTTACAAAAGAAAAGAGAACAATATCTTCAGAGAAAACTCATACAAGAATCCCGCACATCAACGATGTCATTGTCATTCATGATTCGCTGAATTGGTGACTGAATCGCAGTACTGATACAAGAATCCCGCACATCAACTATGTCATTGTCATTCATGATTCGCTGAATTGGTGACTGAATCGCAGTACTGATACAAGAATCCCGCACATCAACGATGTCATTGTCATTCATGATTCGCTGAATTGGTGACTGAATCGCAGTACTGATACAAGAATCCCGCACATCAACTATGTCATTGTCATTCATGATTCGCTGAATTGGTGACTGAATCGCAGTACTCATACAAGAATCCCGCACATCAACTATGTCATTGTCATTCATGATTCGCTGAATTGGTGACTGAATCGCAGTACTCATACAAGAATCCCGCACATCAACCGATGTCCGTTGTCATTCATGATTCGCTGAATTGGTGACTGAATCGCAGTACTGAAATTGCAAGGAAAGCATATATATTGTTCTACCGCAAACACTGTTTTATTCGCACTAAGATATCTATATTTAGTTCAAATAGGCTACATTTCAGTTAGAAGCCGGACTTCATGGTAGTGGAGCGTCTAGTCTATTGTTTTAAATGAGAACGGCTTATGATTAGCAGGACGTCTGAACTAGGCCTCAGATCCAGTGTGTGATGACAATAATAAAATAAAAATAACTTTATTCATGTCTCGGTGTGTTTAGCTTTCCTTCTTCGAGGAGGAGGGGGATGGGGATGGGGTATTCGCATGGCTGCGTTGGCAGAACTGATTCCGAGAAATGACTAATTGCCGATTTTGCCCCCCCCGTCATGTGAGGTTTATTGTGTTTCTAGATTTTTTATTACAATGAAGTGCACAGTGGGATGGTCCAGTATTAATTTTGTGAGCTTCAGTTCGTATTTACAAGCTATAAACAAGGTTTGAAATTGTGATGTGCTATTTCACCCTGGAATTAAATTCAATCGGGCTTTTGCCGTATAACGTATCTAGATTTTTCAATTAGCACTGACTCTTTTCTGAAATAGAAAAAAAAGTTTAACATCATATATGACAAGTTGTAGAAAACTTTTTGCCAGATTAAAGAATTGTCAGTATTATTGTGTCTCATCCTATGTCAATTATGGTGATAATAATAATAATAATAATATATTCTAATTATTTTACGTGGGTTACAAATGCAAATAATGCAATAAGGGCTGGTTTCCAAATTGGCCCACAGCTCAAATACAACAATAATGATGCTAACTATATACCTACTGAACACTTTACAATATTAACACTTTACAATAATAATGCTAACTATAAACCCGTACTGAACACTTTACAATATTAACACCGTTGACTTTACAATAATAATGCTAACTATATATACAGTCGTTTGCAGAAACGTTGTAGTATATATTTATACAAATATCTAATGAGATACAAGATATCTAATGAGATACAAAGTGCGAAACATCGCTTAATTTCTTCTAATATGCAAGAAACATCAATTTCAGATTAGTATCGCATCCTCGTTGTTCTTGGAACAACATTTAGGGGCTTCTACTCGAGCAAGACTCTACCAGTTTGTGTAGCCGGTTCTATGGAAGTAAGCTTTCCTGATATCTGTTTTAAGGTGTGACTGGGTTGACCAATTCTCGTGCTTTTTTCATCTACAAAAGTTCAGTGTTTCGTGATCGTACAATATGTGCGAACCAGTTTAGTTGCTGGCTACAATTAGTTATTCAAGATTTGGTTTGGGTTTCATTTCAGTTTAGATTTTTCAGTCCCTTCGCCAGTAAATCAGATTCCTCCCATATCTCTACGAGTTCCTTCGCATCTTTAGAAGATGATTTCATGCTTTTAAAAAGCTTCTCTTCACTCAATTCTTCGACAGCGTTCAAAGCTTTTTGTTTGAAGTTTCAATCTTTTCAAAATGAGCTTTGTCATTCCTGAGATTTTGGATTTTGTATACCAACCTTTCTTTTTTGGAATCCCAATGAAAATGTTTTTTCAGTTTCTTCATCTCTCTCTTGCGGTCGTTTTTTCGTCTTCGGACAATTCCCACTCATTCTTATTGATCTCACCTTCTAGATTTTTGACTTTATAGCTGACTTTGGAGTTGATAGGTATTTTGTCAAGGAAGACATATCGATAGACGTTTTCTTGAAGTCTTTTACACATCTCGCCGAGAATCAAAGTATTTTGGTCTCCTTGGAGTGTCTTCAATTCTTGTAAGTCATCTTCCACTTTGGCAAGTTGTTGTTGACGTTGTTCATCTTTCTTCTGGAGTGTCTTCAATTCTTTGGTAGTGTCTTGTAAGTCACCTTCCACTTTGGCAAGTTGGAGGTTGGTGTTGGATAACTTGTCGTTCACCTTTTGAAGTTCTTGTTTTAGCTTTTTTACTTCGTCTTCCAGTTCTTTGATTTGACATTTCAACGTTGTGATGACTGTATCTTCTTGATCAGTTGTTTCTCTTTCCTCACCAGTGCCTCCGAGTTCTCTATATCGTTCCAGAATTTGGAGTTTATAGCTGTCTATCAATTTGTCTTTAGATTTGATTGCCATTTTCAACTGTTTCAAGTCAATATCTTCACCACAACTCAAGGCTACCTATATATCAGACAAATATTTTGTTTATAGTATAAAGTAACTGTGGTCATTTACGTAACGCAGGAGGGAGGGGGTGACTCTATTGTTCAAAAGTGACCGACTGATAGTTACCAGTGTGACGTCACGGCTCGCTGGGATGAATTTCAATATGGCGGCCAGTCTGGTGTTCTTCATGCCGACTATAAAACGCTCAATATTCTGTTCAGATCTTCGTGTACAGTGTATGTGTGTTTTTTTTTTTAGTTTCTAGAGGTATTAATGTGTAAGAATATCTCTGTCGAGATAAAAGTAATGCAAGGATTATGTTTTTTCCCCGAAGTGTTAGTCTTGACGGTTATCAATATAGAGAACGAAACCTATCGACCGGGTAAAGGTCTCGGCTTTCTAGAGAAGCTAAATTAAGTAATGGTTACTTCAAAAAAGGACGTTCTACTTAGAAGGTAATAATCATGGACTGTGTGGAATATGGTGGACGTACATGCTCTGGATCTTTGTATCTTTGCCTCCAAAGTTGTGTACAAAATAAGGACACGATGCACTGTAAACCATTATAATTCGCAAAATCGAAAATTTTCAAAGCTTCAAATTTGAGACAAATATTACTTTAGAAATACGAAATATCTATAGAAAGCTAGAGAAAACTATAACTGCTGCACTTAGGTTGATTTGTAACCGAATTTCTTGCGTTTTAATATTTGAGCACATGTACACCACAGGAAGCCCAAAATTCGAAGACAGAATCATAACATATATGTCATGCTTTTTTAATACTCATTCTTTCCAAGACCCTTGTAACAGGAGTGGAACAAACTGCCCAGCCAAGTACATTTGTAGCTTTAAGCCAATTTCTATGATTTATTAATTAGTATATTTATTAGTTTATTACTAATTGATATTATTAAATTTATTAGAGTTATGGCACTAATAGTGTGCATGATTCCAATAAACTCTTTTCTTTTCTTTCTTTGCATCTAATAAACACTGACAGCTAATTAGTAGTGCCCAGGTTTATTGGAATCACTCTAACCCGTGAAACAAAATCTAATAATAATTATTAGTGATTAATAGTCAAATCAAAAGAAAAGAAAACAATGGAATTATAAGTGTCTAGTAATATCTACATTTGTACTTCGCTAATATCTGTTTCACGGGTTAAGTGCCATCACTCTATTAATTATATTTTATATGTATTATGTTATTAACATGGTCTATAATATTCAGTATTTCAGATTTGAATTAAATGGTATAGAAGTTTTCTTTGTCAGTCTGGGAATTATTGGGTATTCCTTAGTATAGGAATTACTAAAAATGTTCAGTTGATTTCAAAGCATAGAGTTATCAAAAATTCCCAGAAATTTCAAGGTTTTCAGTTCAACTGGTTAATAGTCTTGTTCTTAGCATGTTGTATTAATTACTAAGAATTACAGCTACCATTTTCTGCATTGAACAACTGAGAATGAGATCATTGTATATTGTATCAATTCTAAAATCAAGCCTGACTGATTCTGAAATATTGAGCTTTATAAGTCTTGTTGTAAGACAGTTCTCATTTTCAGAATAAACAACTAAAAATACTGGTAGATAAATTCTATAAACAAAATGTAATTAGTGATTCTGAAATTGAGGGGGGGGGGGGGGTGGCAAACCCTGAATAAAACGAGGGGGGTGTACTCCCATATATTTGCTATGGGTATGGGCCACTGGATAGGGTATAATCTGTCTTCAACAGGGTATGAATTTACAAGATGTCACTGTCTTATGATAGGGTCAGGGTTTACAGACCCTAGTGGTACACCCCCCCCTATCTAAACCCAGCCGATCAAGATAGACCTGAGCACCCTCTGCAGCTCTTTAAAAAAAAAAACTTTTATTCGAGTACACCGGAATACAATATTTATTCTTATTCTCGTTTTGATATAATCCAAATCTCTCTTTATATTATCATTGTGTTAATATACACTCAATTGCAGAAAGGTTGTAGTATACATTTATACAAATATCTAATGAGATACAAGATATCTAATGAGATACAAAGTGCGAAACATTGATTATTTTCTTCTAATATATCAGAATCATCAATTTTAGATTAGCATCGCATCCATCAAGGACAACACAATAGTTTTCAGCACTATTTTGTGCTTAAACAGTTGTATTTTAGCATGTCTAACATTTTGCATCTCATTAGATATTTGTATATTTGTATACTACAACGTTTCTGCAATTGAGTGTATAATATATAATTAATAATATCTGAAACATAAGCTTAACCCTATTCTTGCCTATTCTTTTGGGGAAAATATGTATACTTGATTAATTAAACATAGCACAACAACCAGTAGTCAACAGATTGAAATAAAAATACCATCATTTTATAGCTTAATATATATCTTTATATTTACTGTCAGAAACCGGTCATTTAATAGCAATAAAACTAACTAAATTAACTAAATTGGTATTGAAACCAAGGCACAAGTAGATAGGGGTGGCCGTTTCTGGGACAAAACGCATAAAACCCAAATTATTTTTCCAATCACCCTCCGCCTATGCTGGACACCCACACATACACCCCTTTCCACCCTCCAACACATCACACACTTTTTTGAAATATTTGATTTCAATATTTTTTCTCAACAAATAATTCTACCACTCGTTTACAAGCTGTTTAGAGCGGAGTTATACTATCTATGGAAAACCCATTATTTCCTCATTTCCTGACCACCGGGTTTGATTCAAAATCAAAGTTGTTTTTCCATTTTTCAACTATTGATAGATTATGTTTTAAGTTGACCCTCTTGAGGTTGAACATTACGGGGTTACACATTGGGTGTATGACTGCATTCTTGGATGTCTTGGGGTGATGGGTCTATTAGCAGTTTTCAGGATATTTCAAAAGGGCTTAAGGAAATAGTGATATTATAAATTATAAAATATGAGCGGAAAATATTCTCTTGGAACAACTGATTTCAAACTTTCAAATGATCGTGGATTGCATAATAGTTATATCAACTCGAATTTTATTTACCATCATAATCATCTAGATGAGAATAATGATATTGTTGGTGATGCTGACGAATATTTCAATCCTAATTCGGTGTCTAATCCCAAGTACTCAACAACAAACATAATTAGGAAACCACAAGATGATTATTCCTTTATTGAAGATGATAGGATGCATGAGAGATTTAATAAAAAGAGAGTTTTAAGAAGGAGACCCCAAATCATTAATAATTCCCCAATTAAAATGATGGGTGGGGCAATGAATGGGTATAGTCGATCTTTTCGGATCGATGGGGATCCTGGGGTTGACTTTAAAATTTTCATGATGGATAATAAGAAGGCTATTGTTAATTTTCTCAACAAGCAGAAAAAACCACTAAAGTTAA
The DNA here is from genome assembly GCA_033675265.1 of Actinostola sp. cb2023. NCBI lineage: Eukaryota > Metazoa > Cnidaria > Anthozoa > Actiniaria > Actinostolidae > Actinostola > Actinostola sp. cb2023. Next base: position 12,949 of record JAUJYZ010001135.1, read on the forward strand.
AACTTGGAATCAGATTGAATTTTATCATGGAATCGGTAATGATCTTCGATATACCTATGCATATTTTTCAGATAAACCTCAAGTTGTTACAAGGAGTGATAATATTGCTGATTTATATTCCACGTGGATGGATCTTATGGTGGCTCGAATAGAAGCTTTTGAGGGTCAGGCCTCAGGTTGGATATTTCAAGGAGTTGAGTTTATAGATCTTCATTTAGATCGATACAATCCATTATCAGGAAAGTCCTATATTCCATTGCCTAAAATACTTGAAGCTAAAAAAGCTGTTGTTAACATTATGAATGACGATAATCAATGCTTCAAATGGTCTGTAACAAGAGCTTTATTCCCTGAAAAAAATCATAACGAACGGATTACCAAAGCTCTGAAGGCAAATAGTGAAACACTATGCTGGGAGGGTCTTATGTTTCCAGTACAAGCCGATAAGATTGAGGTCTTTGAAAAGAATAATCCTATATATGCTATCAATGTGTATGGATCTGATAAAGGATCTATTTATCCCGTTCGTGTTAGTACTAATAAAAATCGGGAAAAAACGATCGATCTTTTGCTAATCATGAATGGAAAATGGGGTCATTATTGTTGGATCCGAAGCATGTCACGGCTGATTAACTCACAGATTACTCATAATAGTCATAAGAGGTTCTATTGTGAGCGGTGTATGATCTCTTTCAAAACACAAACAGCTCTTGATATCCATGCGGAGTATTGTAAGAATCACGATGCTGTGAAGATAGTTTTACCTGAGAAAGGCACAATGCTGAGGTTCAAGAATTATAATAATTGTAATAGGCTTCCGTTTGTGATTTACGCGGATTTCGAATGCATAACAGAGCCTATAGATAGCTGTCAACCAAGTGAGGATAAGTCGTTCACGCAAAGGTATCAAAAGCATAAGCCATGTGGATATTGTTACCTGATCAAATCGTTAGATGATACCATTTATAAACCGAAAATAGTTAGATATACTGCAAAAAGCGATGATGAATATATTGGTAAACACTTCATTAATTCAATCGAATTAACAGTCATTGAGCTTTATTCGATGTTCAAATGTAGGAAGAATGTTAAAATGACTACAAATGACAAAGCTCTCTTCAAGAAAACATCTACTTGCTATATTTGTGATAAGTTATTGGTTGATGATAGGGTGGTTGGCCACTGTGTTCTCACAGGGAAATATCTTGGAGCAGCACATTATGACTGCAAACAATGTTATAAAACTCCAAAGCATATCCCCGTAATATTTCATAACTTGTCTGGGTATGATGCTCATTTATTTATCAAGAATCTCGGGGTCTCAGAGGGGAAGATCAACGTAATTCCTAATAACGAAGAAAAGTACATCTCGTTCACCAAAGAGGTTGTTGTCGATAGTTTCAAAGATAAAAAAGGTAAGTCACATGAGGTTAGATGACAGATTAGATTCACCGATTCATTCAAATTCATGGCCTCTAGTCTAGACTCCCTTGTTGGGAACCTTGAAAAGGATCAATTCAGAAATATGAGTCAGTTCTATGAGGGGGGAAAGCTAGACCTGCTGCTACGGAAGGGGGTGTATCCATACGATTATGTTAGCTCATTGGAGAAATTAATTAACACATCACTACCATCCAAAAGCGAATTCTATAACAAACTGAATAATAGCAATATCTCTGATGAAGATTATCTGCATGCCCAGAAAGTATGGGATGCATTCAATATTAAAACCATGCGTGAATACCACGATCTATATCTGATAACTGATGTTTTATTATTAACCGACGTATTCGAACAATTCAGAAAAACTAGTCTACAGCATTATCGGTTAGATCCGTGTTGGTATTATACAGCTCCAGGACTGTCTTGGGATGCAATGCTGAAGAAGACGGAGATTGAGCTTGAGTTGTTGTCAGATCCAGATATGCTTTTGATGCTCGAAGCCGGGGTCCGTGGTGGGGTGAGTCAGATTTCCCAACGTTATTCAAAGGCTAATAACAAGTACATGAAATCATTTGATAAAAAGCAAAAATCCTGCTTTCTAAAATATTTAGACGCGAACAATCTTTACGGTCATAGCATGAGTCAAAACTTGCCTTCAGGCGGGTTTAAATGGATGACTGATAAGGAGATTGCCAAGTGGAGAGATCATCCTTGTATACTAGAGGTAGACCTAGAATATCCAGTTAAATTACATCGTTTGCATGACGAGTATCCTCTCGCTCCACAACGGCTGGAGGTTCATAATGTTGAGAAGTTAATCCCTAATTTATGCAATAAAACTAAATATGTTATTCATCATGAGACCCTAAAGCAATATATAAGTCTTGGAATGAAATTAACGAGAGTTCATAGAGGAATCACATTTCAAGAGTCAAAATGGTTGGAACCATATATTGCCATGAACACTAAATTACGAACAAAATGTAAAAATAAATTCGAACAGGATTTCTTTAAATTGATGAATAATAGCGTGTTCGGGAAGACGATGGAGAATATACGACACAGGCAGGATATACAGCTAGTCACAAATGAAACCCAAGCGGCGAAATTAATCAATAAACCAAATTATAAAAAGCGAACGATATTCGGTGAAGATCTTGTTGCCATTCATATGGGAAAGACTTCTCTGCTTTTCAACAAACCGATCTATGTTGGGATGACTATTCTAGATCTCTCGAAGAATCTGATGTATGAATTTCATTATAATTATATTAAGAAGAAGTACGGATATAAATCAAAGCTGCTTTTCACGGATACTGACAGCCTGATGTATGAAATTGAAACGAAAGATTTCTATAAGGATATCAGCAAAGACATTGCAGCAAAATTCGACACAAGCAACTATCCGGAAGATCATAAAGGCATTAAACTTCGCTGTAACAAGAAGGTTATCGGAATGATGAAGGATGAGACAGCTGGGGAAGAGATTACTGAATTTGTAGGCCTCCGAGCTAAGTTATATGCATACAAGATCGATAAAAAAGAAGAGAAACGCTGTAAGGGCTATCGAGATCTATTGTTAGAAGAGAAATATCATTTGATGATTATAAAAAATGTTTATTTGATGGACAAAAAGTATATCGAAAAATGAACGTTATTCGCTCTCATAAGCACCAGATATATTCAGAAACGGTAAACAAAGTCGCACTTGACCGAAATGATGATAAACGAAATTTTCAATCTGACGGGATTCATACACATGCTATTGGTTATAAAAACGTCGATGAGTGGATATATGACCCAACTACTGATAAACATATTAAACGATATTCAAAGGGAATTGACCATTATGATCGGATAATTGCAAATATAAAAAAGCCTCGGAAATGATTATTAGATAGTATCAGGTGGTAGCTGAGTATCTTCAGGAACAGCTTGTAATTCCTCTCTAACAAAATTACGTTTTGGGGCCCCTTCAGAGAGGTAGTATAATACAGGTTGATTAGCCGACACAACACTCCTTGTTATATCATAAATATTCATTGACCATATAGGATCAGTGGCACGTCTTTTTTCACCACCTTCCTGTTCACCAGGAGCATATAAATATCTAACTTTTACATCTGCTGGTAATCGTTCTTCAACTAATCCAACAGGTCTTTTATAGTTCACATGGTTTTCATGTACTTCTTTCAATTTTATAGCATCAATCGGTGCTTTACTAGTTATTCTTTTCACTCCACTGTTTATACTTCGTATGACAGCTGGTAGTCTAATAACCCATTCACGGGATCTTTCATTATTTTCCATTATCATTTCTTGAGCATATTGATGACTAAACAACTTTTCACCAATGGTTCGATTAGCGCGTTCGACTAGTGCTTGGGCTCTATGGTTTCCAGCTTCTGATCTTTGTATTTTTATTCCATGTTTTTTCATAATAGATGTAACTTCACCCATAAATTCAGTGCCTGGGTCTACCATCATTGTTTCAGGCCATTGTAATTTTCTAGAATATATTTTATTGAAAGCTGTAGATACTTCTGTTGAATACTTAGACGTCAAGGGTTCAGCATCAACGTATCTACTAGCTATATCAACTACTACAAGAGCATATTTGTATGTTTTTCTTTTAACAATATCATGTGGTAAAAATAATAGATCCGCTTGATGTATTTCATTTGGTTTTGAGATATTCCAATGGTATCTTGGGATATAGTTTGGAGGTGGTAAATATATCTGCCATAATGCTTGTTTCTCAAGCCACTTCTTTGTGATATCTCTATTAATATTAGTTGCATCAGATAGGTTATTTATTGCATCATATCCTTTCCAATAGCCTTGTGGACTATAATAATGGTTTGTTAATTTTTTGTTATCCATATAATATACATAAAACAATAATCTTTTATAATATTATAATGAGTCAAACTATATCAGAAAAATTAGATATAAATAGGGTTTATAAGCAGCCTTATGGATTAAAAGCTGAAAAAACAATTCATCGGGTTACATTCAATCCTAGCAGTGCCAATCCAGGAGAAACATTATACATTCATATTCCTAAACTGTCAGATAATGTCGTCGTCGTTCCTGGAAGTGTAGGGCTTCTTTTCAATCTAACTCTTGCTGCCACTGGTCAAGTTAACAATACTATTGTGAATAATTTGGGGAGATGTCTTATTCAACGTATGAGGGTTGTATTCGGTGGAGAAGTCATACAAGACACCAACAGATATGATTTATATCAAACGTATCATGATTTGTTTATGACTAAGGAGGAACGTGAAAATAAGTTATTAGAAGGGATTAGCGATTTAGCCTTTCGTAAGCATCGAACAGCTGCGGGTGATAGGGGCTCAGATGCAAAAGATGTTGCATTTGCGGGAATATATGGGACAAAATTTAGAATACCAATCGATCACCCTATTCTGAACGACCATGGTATATTCTATCCAAGGGGATTATCACACACCTTAACATTCGAGATAACATTAGCTCAGAGTTCGGATATTACTATAACATCAGATACCACCAAATCATACATATATAGTATTTCGAATTTGGAGCTAGAATATGAGGTTATTATCAGTAATTATCTAACACGCGAAGCCATCTCAGCATACCAGGTTGGTAAAGGATTTTATTATGAAAATGTGTTATTACACAAAACATTTACCATATCAAAACCAAACGATAGTGTGATTAATCAACACATTAATGTCCCTAGACGATCGATGAGTGGTATTTTAATGCTTTTTACAGATGCATACACCGCAGGTGCTCGAGACTCAGAGAGGTTTATTAACCCTTCTATTACGAAGGTTGAAATTAATATTGACGGCATTCCTAATATGCGATATAGTAGAGGTATGGTACCAACCGACTTCTGGCAATCTATTTTAAGACGATTTGGTCTACAAAACAATATTACACAAAAAGAGTTTTATACTGATAAATTCGCCCTTTGGATTGATTTGATGACATACCCTGATAACATGGTTCATGGTAATGGTTTGATGCTGAATAGTACAAAAGACGGGGTTAAACTACAAATAACTCGAAAGGTTGGTGGGGTAGGGAATATAACCTCTTACATGTTCGTTATTGGTGATGGAATGGTGGAAATTCAAGATAGTAATTTGAAATCGATTCTGTATTAAAGTATTATTTACTAATATATATATGGAAGAATTGAAAGATAAAACACCGTTTCACTGTTTGATCCTGGGTGCTACAAATTCGGGTAAAACTCGATATTTGGTCGATATACTAAGAGGGGTATATAGGAATGTTTTTGAATATGTAGTTCTAATTTGTCCAACCTATTCTAAAAATAAAACGTATGAAGGGTTTGCTCAGAATGATCCAAGATTTATTGTTCTATCACCAGAATCAGATGATGTGGATGAGATAAATGATTTACTTTCATGTTGTCAAACAGTATTCTCTGGGACCAACACATTAATAATATTAGATGATTGTGCATTTTCAAAGGATCTCAAACAAAGATCAAACAAGTTTATTAAATTAGCCTTCAGTGGTAGGCATGAAGGGTTATCCCTTTGGGTATTAACTCAACAATTATCAAGTATAGCTAAACCGTTTCGAGAAAATGTTGGATGTATTATTTCATTTTATAATCCTAATTTATTGTGTGAAAAAACTCTGTTTGATGAATATGGAGGAAATATGGGGTTTGAAGACCGGAAGTCTTTTATTAAAACATTAAAACAGGAAAAATACTCAAGAATGTGTTTTTGTTTGAGACACCCATATCAATCATACATTGAAATTCCAAACGTTAGTATTTAAATATATGGATATATAGTATATTAATGAATTCGATTCTCGATCAATATACTGATGATAAGCTAGATATTATTCCAGAGGAATTAGAAGAACCAATTATTGATAAGAAAATGTGTAAAAAGAAGAAATCAATAGTTAAGAAGGATAATAACGCAGAGATAGAGGAGAAACGTGAACAATTGAGTATTCTAGCAGTTTTAGGCACTATTGACCAATATACTGGAATTAAAATGTCTCTAGGTGATGTGAAAAACTAGCTCCAAAGGATGTCGAAAAATATTATAACCGATATCAAATTATTCTTGGGAACAAAGTCACAGGTAATCTTGTAGATTCAGGTATAGATTCAGTTGTTAGTCTTCTTTCTTATGCAGTTCCTATCGATAATACCAAAGAGCTTACTAATGATTTGAAGAACAATGAAATGTTAAGACAGGAGTTGAATAATATCGCGGGATATGTTGTTTTAAGAGGCGGCCGATTTGTGGCTTTAGCATCCTGTCTTATTCAGGTTGCAAAGCATGTTAAGATTACTAATAGTGATGATGATTGGCTACCTCCACCAATCATACATAGTAGTTTAGAGGAAGAGATTCAACAAGCTGTTGATGAGAATCTTGAGCAGGTGTTGAGCAGGTCTTGAGCAGGTGTTGAGCAGGTCTTGAGCAGATCTTGAGCACCCGTTGGAAATACATATAAATATATATTTATATTTATATATATATGAGTGAACGAGTTGATCAAATAACCAAGGAGCCTAATCAAAAGATAGAACATATTAAAGATCCTAAGAAGGTCGCCGCTGGTAAGCGATTAGCGGAATATCATAGGAGAGCTAAGGGTGCTCTTAAACAAGAAGAGGCTCGTGATGTTACTGAGGCTGTTATAGAAGATGGTTCTAATTCCAACTGGATGCCTAGGATGCCTAGTATGACAGTAGTGCTTACAATGGTCGGAATTGGATTAACAGGACTAGATTTATATTTACGATGGAAAAAAACAGATCAGTCAACTATTTAAAAAACAACAACGCAAGCACCCCTAGAACCCCATACTGTACAAGAGAGTAATACAGGGAGAACATCAAAGATTCCTGTTCCTAGAGTTGGAATGGAATGAAAACCTATTTAAAAAATAACCTCTTTGTTAATATATAGAAAATGGAAAACAAATTGGTTAAATCAGTTAGCGATGCTGCTATAGTAATTGGAATCGCTTCAGTGGTCGGTTATATCGCTAAAAAATCGATTAAAGAGAATTTCCTTGGTGATCCAAGTACAAGTATAACAAATTATGGAAAATGGGTGTTAGTATTATCGGGAAGCATGTATGTTAAACAATATCTTGAAGATCAAAAAATTCTTCCAAAACCACTCTAATCATTTAAAATAATAAGTTCTTTATAAGAATATAGAATGGCAAGCGCAGTTATTATGATGATCGCAGGAGCTGCTTTGAATGCGAGTGCCTTCACCGGTTCCATGTATTTAGCACGATATATAAGTTCTGATGGTAAACATGTTGATGAAGAGAAAATTCGACACGATAAGGCTCTTGAAAAATATCAAATTGCTATGGGTAGTTATGAAAAGAAACGACAACAGTATCAAGATTGGTTGACAACACAATATGTTAACAAAAAGCTGGCTGATAGTAATTTAGATGATGTTGATTATTCTTTTACAATTTATAATAAGACACATCCTGATGTTAATTTGAAAGAACCACAATTAGGTGATTATTATAAACCTACCAAAAAACAAAAACAGTATGAAATGATTTATGTGGGTGGTGGTATGTTAGGAGCAGGGTATTTAGCATCGAAATTTATATAAAAACTAAATATTAATAGTTAGTATATGGAAGTCGATGGTTTAGATTTTGATCCACTTGAAACCGGATCTGAAGATATTAACACCCCTATCACAGATGATGAACTAGATGAATTAATACCACAACAAAAAGAAACTAGACACATTTGGTGGGAGCGAACAAAAGATCGGTTTGGTCGAAGGGGGATATCAAGAGACCGAGGATATAGATTGTTTAAGAACTCTGATGAAAGCAATGAAGATTGGGAAAGGAGGGCAAGAGAAGACATAGAAATGGTAGACCTTGCTAAACATCGTGAAGAAAGAGTTGAGGAAGCTTGGGATAGGATCAAATCCAAGTATCCTAATGTAAATCCTAAAAACTCACCATTCATAAGCACAATTGATGAATATAATAGAGTGATAGTAAGATTTAATAGAGTGGGCAGCAAACCTCATATTCTGTTTAATGCTGCTGGTGAAATAAATAGCAAGTTACCTAAAACAATTGCAAACTATCTTGGTGATCCTGCTGAAAAAATTATTGATAATAATGATAGAACTTTATTTTCACAGCGAGAAAAATTACAAACATTAGAAGAAGAGTTGGATAATATATCTCAAGCGGGCTCTAATGATGTGAGAGAAAGATTGAATATATCGCTTCGTGAACAGATTGAGGAGACTAGAAATGAGATTGAACAATTAGAAGAACAAAATGAAGTGATTGAAGGGCGAATGTCTCTGAGAGATCGTATAAAAGCTGTTTTTAAAAAGTATGGTTTTACTGTTTTTTCTGTTGTATCTGCAGTTGGTATTATTATTGGTGTAATTATTTCTAGTCTAAAATCAGGTTTATCCGGTGTTGCAAAAGGTTTAGGAAGTGGTTTGAAAGCTATTGGTAAGAGGCTAGCCCAGATACTGCCCGGCATGCTAGGTAGTATAGCTTCTTTTATTTTCAGAACCATGAGTTCGGTTATTAGTTTCTTAGCAAAAAACAGTTGGTTATTGATCGTTGGAGTATTAATGATTTTCATTGATAGATATAAAAATAAAAGGTGATTATATAATATAAATGGTGATACTATATTTTAACAAAAATGTTTCTAAAAAAACGATATACCTCAAGGAGCTGATTCGTGGAGATAAGATTAGACTTCTACATTGTACTTTTGTGAATAGAATATATAACATTTCTGATACAGGAACGATCTCAGATGAAAAAGATGTTGTGTTAGTTACATTCCAAAAAGGGAATTATAATGTAGAGCAGATCATTAAAAAAATAGACGATACTAACCAGGATTTTTCAATTGTGTTAATTGGTGAGCAATACAAAATGTTTAGCAATAAAACTTTAAATTCAATAAGAGTATGGCTGAATTTTTTAGTGTTCCACCACAATACAAAAAGCCAGGACCCGCCTTAGAGGTTAGTTTTCAAACCGGTTCTCTCTGAAGTGTATCTAAATTGTAATTTGGTTGATTCGAGTGACGCTTTATACAATGGATACAAGAGTCATATTTTTGAGTGTATCGTTCTAGATAAAATAGAGGAAATTAATATTTATAATCCACATCTTAGTGTTTTCACAAAAATAAATAGTAGTGAGTATATCAATATGATTGATTTCACAATAACCGACTGTGAAAATAATATTGTGAATAAGGAATTTTACGATGTTTGTCTGACTATTGAAATCATATAAAAATAAAAAAGATAAGTTATATATATATGGTTGATTATAGCGCGATGTATCCAGATATACCACAAACTGGTGAGAATCCAAAATCTGGAAATGAGTTCCGATTACACAAAGTAAATATGGTTTTGTCTCAACTAGGAGAGGAACGGAAGCATTATGAACATGTTAGGAAGAAATATTCTCGATTGAGATCATTTTTCCAAGGAACAGCTGTTACCTCAGGAGTTTTATCAGCTGTTCTAACTGCTAGTGGTATTGGGGTTAGCTTGACCGGACCTGGCCTTGCTGTTGGAATCCCTTTATCAGCACTAGGTGGGTTTTGTGGTATAGTATCAGCTTCTTGCGGTGTTATTGTAAAGCGAGTTACTAAAAAAATTAGCAAACATGAGATGACTCTCCAACTGATTAAGAGCAAGGATAATTCGATTAACGATCTTGTTAGCAAGGCTCTGAGAAATAATCAGATTGATGAGAATGAGTTCGAATTGATCCTGAGCGAGATTGATAAATATTCCAAAATGAAGGCTTCTATACGTCGGAAGAAGAATGAACAGATTTTAAAAAACGATGTCCCAGATGTTCAAAAGTTGCGGGAAGAGCTAAGAAAGGAGATTGTGGACCAACTCACAAATCCAAAGAAATAACAATTATTTTTGAAAAAACACCATACGGATATATTAGGAAAATACGATATGATAAAGATGTGAACTAGAGATTTAAACATGAAAATCTTCTTCTATTATATATGGTAACAGAAGAAGATACATTGTTTTGGAAGTATTATCCTCAACACATTGATAATAAATTCCATGCATATCGAGGAGGTATTAATTTTGAGTGGGGTGGTGTTGCATATGATGTTTTCAAGAAGGATATTGGCGGTCCAGTACACCATTATGACGATTCTATCGTTGAACATGCATTAACTAAAGCGTTGGGTAAACGAATTGATAATAAGGCGGATAGCCACGTTCTAAATGAGTTCATCAGTCATAGGTTTCCAAAAGAATTAATAATGAGTAAAATATTTTACCCAGTTATATGCACCTCTTTTGATAAAAAACCGCTAAATTTTAATGGACTAGAGATTGATATATATGTCAAAACTAATCAGAAATTCACTATAAAACCACGAAACATATTTACTAGTATTATACTGAAACATATCACTAAAAAAGAATCAAATAAATGGCTGGAAGGCCCTGAGATGTCATACTATCCACAACAACTAGCATTTTCACTCTGGTGCGCAAGTGCAGGTTGCGGCATTGGGCTTGACATGCTAACAAAATATACTCCTATGATAAATTCATTACTCAAATTTCATATCCTCTTCACATCCAGAAGGATATTGGCGCAAATGAATGTCCCGCTACCAGGAGATCAATACTTTACTAATATTGATAATAAATATAATAAAGCCGGATATGACAAAGCTTGCCGTGAATTTAATATATCGAAAAATAGCGATTTTAGATTTACTGCTGATGAGAATGGTGGTTTAGGTCGGTTATACAAGAAAATATTTGATGAGGTAGATGATGTTACAGATGCTTATAACGAAAAAATGGATGGCCTTTTTACAAATAAATGGCCAAGAGGAAAATTCAAATTCGGAGATGAAGGGTCGTACGGAGGTAATAAACTTGATCATATAAGCCCGTTGGAAAAGCATCCGTATCTATATTTTATGCTAAATGAGTCAAAAGGTTTAACCAGAGCCGGACTATCACGATTAAATCAATCGATTGAGGCGTTTGTGTATTGTATTCTGGGAGCTCAAGTACAAACCCGATCAAGCATTATTGGTAATTCTGGGTCTTCACAAGAGACGGAAGCAGTTTTCTTAACTCTATTTGAATCATCTGTTGTTGAGCCAGACATTTCTAAATCCATCGTGAGATACCAACAAGCTGTTCAACAATCAAAAGAAAAACTAGATTTGGCTCTTGCTGTAGGCTGTTGGTTACTCCCATCTAGTCTTGTTATCAATAATAATTCAGTTCATGGATACAATAATAAATTGGTAAGAGCTTCTGCGGATATGAAATTTGGTGTGAATGATATTAATGCTGAAACAAAATCAGTAGGTATAAAAGATAATAACATGGGTTATTCAAAGGTTAAACTACCACATCAGATTGATAAACCCGATATTTCAAATAAGTCAGATAAACCATATGTAAAACCTTCACCTCCATCTAAAATACATGAAAATAATTTAGCTGCTATAACTGTTGGAGCTGCTAGCCTTGCTTGGTATATATTCCGATAAATGGGTGCTATGACATCACGGTACAGCTGTGCCGGTCTTGTGATATTCTCAAATTACATAATTGATTGAAAAACCAATTATGTAAGCATAAAATATAAACTATTCACTGTTATCCTTCTTTTTTGGTCGAATATTAGTAGCCTTAACACACCTTCTATTCTTATGATTGTCCTTAACAAAAGTATAATCCCGATTTATAGCTGATTTCTTACAATTCACTTGTTGAGTAACTAACTGCAAATTAGAAAGCCGATTATTCAATCGATCATTATCTATGTGATCAATAACACGATTATCTGTTATTACTCCGTTATAACACTCCCAAATGAATCGATGTGAAAGATATGTTTTATAATAACTATCACCAATCATTCTAACTCTAACAATCAAATATCCATTTGTATGTTGAGCCCCCTTTCTAGGATTTCTCATAACAATATTAGAAACAAACCCCTCTTTGCTGGCAGCATACCTATTATAAATTGGGTGGGGTGTGTAGCAATTACCATTTATATAAATCAGTCCGTCCATTTTATAATAAGCTATATAGCCATCTTCTTAAACCATATTCATTAATGAAATAATTACGCATTAATAGCTCGAATAAAACATTATGAACAAGCTCGTGTCCGGCTGTGTAAGCCTACAATGTATCACATCAATAGCTCCCACTAAAAACAAAATGGGTCAGAAGTTGAGATGAGCCGGGATAATTATTATCTTGGCCCATTGTGAGCAATAACAGATATTAGTGCGATACCTGTGGTTTTTTTCCATACATGTATATATATATTCATATCCTTATACCTCTTCTATAGATTCATCACCCCAAGACATCCATGAACAAACCCTTTTTGAAATATCCTGAAAACTGCTAATAGACCCATCACCCCAAGACATCCAAGAATGCAGTCATACACCCAATGTGTAACCCCGTAATGTTCAACCTCAAGAGGGGTCAACTTAAAACATAATCTATCAATAGTTGAAAAATGGAAAAACAACTTTGATTTTGAATCAAACCCGGTGGTCAGGAAATGAGGAAATAATGGGTTTTCCATAGATAGTATAACTCCGCTCTAAACAGCTTGTAAACGAGTGGTAGAATTATTTGTTGAGAAAAAATATTGAAATCAAATATTTCAAAAAAGTGTGTGATGTGTTGGAGGGTGGAAAGGGGTGTATGTGTGGGTGTCCAGCATAGGCGGAGGGTGATTGGAAAAATAATTTGGGTTTTATGCGTTTTGTCCCAGAAACGGCCACCCCCTATCTACTGCACATTCTACTTCATGAGTGACATACATAAATAACTAATGTAAAAGTACTTAGCAAATGAAGAGAACACAGTTTCACCACGAAATCCAAGGAAATACATATGACGGTCTCCAATCATCGTGTCCTTATTTTGTACACAACAACTTTGGAGGCAAAGATACAAAGATTCAGAGCATGTACATCCACCATATTCCACACAGTCCATGGTTATTACCTTCTAAGCAGAACCTCCTTTTTTGAAGTAACCATTACTTAATTTAGCTTCTCTAGAAAGCCAAGACCTTTACCCGGTCGAAAGATTTCGGTCTCCATTTAGATAACCATCAAGACTAAAACTCCGAAAAAAGCACTTAATCCTTGCATTACTTTTATCTCGGTAGAGATATTCTTACACATTAATACCTCTAGATACTAAAAAAAATATACATATAGACTGTACATATAGATCTGAACAAAATATTGAGCGTTGTATAGTCGACATGAAGTAGACCAGACTGGCTGCCATATTGAAATTCGTACGAACGAGCCGTGACGTGACACTGGTAACTATCAGTCGGTCACAAATGCTAATTCGAGAACAATAGAGTCACCCCCTCCCTCCTGACGTAACGTAACAACCGACCGGTCCAAAGTTGACAACAAAAATATGAACTGGTGATTTCGGCTCGACCAATTTCCTTCTTACCTCGTCAGAACATTACTAAGGACCTTAAAAGCCTTCACGTACGAGGAAATAACGCGTGGCAGCAGATTTAGTGAAAATAGTGTCGTTTGAATATCGGCCGGCATTCACAAACGCGGCTTACAATTATATGGTATACGTTCGCGGGTGTCATGCGCTTCAGAAATTATGTACGCAACACAAAAGGCTAAACTATAGAAAACTATATATCATAGTAAAGCTTAAGAACTGTAGAAAACCATGAAATAATAAAACATCGTAAAAGTTTTAATCCCATTGAGAAAGAAGGCCCGATTCCAAAAAATGGAGGCTTTCATAAAATCGAATTGCCAGCGCTCCAGTTACGGTCAAATATGAATCTGAATGCTGAATCTCTATCACCAGGTATTGTTTTCCAAAAGCGTGTCGGGGATTTTCGATATTTGATTCCTAGAAAAAATGACAAGCATTCGAAGTTTGATGTTAGATATTTTTCGAGTTGATGTAATATGAACGCCTAATATATATAACTTGAAATCTAAAGCGAAATCAAACAATCCCCGACACGCTTTTTGAGATCGAATACCAAAGATGGTGTCTGCCAAATTTCGTGGAAATTAGATGTTTCTAGATACCCTATTAATTCACGTTTATGTCGAGCTTCACGGCAAAAAAGACTTAGGAAGAATAAGCTTCCAATGTTGTGTAAACAAAAGACACCTCATGCATTTCCGCCATTTCCGGCTGGGACACCTTCTTATCCAATCAGAATCGTTATGAGGTCACTGAGGTCATCATAAACTAATTGAGCCAGCAAACTCCCGACAAACTGGTTCTACAAGCCTCAAGAAGCCAACGAACGAGACTTCTAAAATGTATAAACTAATATAGACGGCAAGACGCTTTGCTCTCAAACTGAACTTTTTATCACAACACTACGGAAATTCAAATTCCCGGCCGTTCTTTCGCGCGCCATCAACAGTGCACCCAGCAAGTGTTAATTAGTTGACACATTTCGTGTTTGTTGATATTATTCGACGGAGCAAATTTTCGTTCATAACTCAAAAAGAAAAATTCGGATTTATAAATTGTTTTCACCAAATCATAGTTTGTAATATTTTCTTGCTGATAAGCTAAAAAAAGCAAATTCGAGTTCTGAGACCACGCGAACGTATACCATATCCTTAAGGTGACTCCGTTATCATTCTCGGCGCACTCGTCTATGACAAACTTTGGGTCATAACTTCCTCTGCTTTTATGCAATTGCCATAAAACATTGGCAACAATTAGAGCTATCATTCACCTATGATACAATATAATTCGATTGCACTGCAGAACATTTTTTTAAATAATATTAGAACTTGAGTAAAGTCAATGTTTTGGATAAAATTGGATATTGCGAAAAATCTGTCGTTTTTTTTTTTGGATGAAAGTTTTGGAATCACTTTAGATTGACATAATTCATAACCTGAGCAAGTTTTAGCAAAATCGTTGGAGCTAAAGCACGGCCGCATGAAAACAACCAAAATTAAGCACGGAAATTAGCTCCAACGATTGCTTTCGCTCCAACGATTTTGCTAAAACTTGGACAGATGTCAGGTAATATCCCCCAGTTTTGAGGTGATATCCCCCAGTTTGGAGAGAAATGAAATTATCTGAAATGTTTAAAGGGGGACTCTGACGAAAATCGTTCGAAATTTAATTGAGCTGAAACTTCATTGAATAATTCTTCAAGGGTCTCATAATCACTAGTTAAAATCTTTTATCGATATTCCAAAGGGAAGTACTATATTTTTATGAATCTTTAGAGGTGTCAGTGACGTCATCTACTCAACCCAACATTCAGCTCCATACATTTATTTGTATTTTGTGATCAAAATATCTCAATGTTTTGTTCAGATAACAGCTCTGCATTGAAGAAAGCTGGTCAGACAATCAATCCTAAGCACAAATAATGTAAGAAAACTCCTTCACCCAAACTTTTAGCTTCATAGAAATAAAATAATTCAAGAAACTAAACACAAAGAAATGTATGGAGCGAAGCTGTATTGATTGTTTGGGTTGAGTAGATGACATCACTGACACTTCTAAAGATTCATAAAAATGTAATACTTCCCATAGGAATTTTGAGAAAACACATTAACCAGTAATTGTATGGCTCTTTGAGAATATTTCAGTGAAGTTTCAGGTCAAATAAATTTCGAATGATTTTCGTCAGAGTCCCCCTTTAAAGACTGTAATGTATTTTCAATAGGTAAATTAGCTTGTACAACATACATGTGGTGTACTTGTTCCTTTTGGGGGATTTTAACGTCAATACGACAGGTATATTTTGAGGTATTTTTATAAATTTTCTATCCTTGAACTACGAACAAATGTCAAATCGGCGCCCAAAAAGTCACTCAAATAAAACCCAAAATATCAAGCGGAAAACCACTCAAAAAGCTTCAAGAACTATCAGTCTTTTATTTTCGAATACCTTTTTAGAAGTTTACACATGAAAATATCTCAAACGGAACGGATATTTGAACTCGATGTTTTCTTCATCAATTTGTTTCGGTTTCTTCAACATTGAAGTCGACGTAGAAAATGTATCGAAGGGTTATAAAATAAATAAACCCCTTTCTGGCTTACTGGTATATCGGCTGATAATGTCCTTGGCTTAGAGATGGTCCTCAAAATATCACAGTTGCCCTCGAAGCATCGCTTCTCGGCCAACTGTTCATTTTTCGGACCATCTCTCAGCCGCGGACATTATCAACCGATATACCAGCCGCCAGAAGGGGTTTATTTACTAATTAATCTATGTACAGTCAGGTTTAGGATATATATCATTGTGTCAAGCCGAAAGTACGTAGTAATACTGAATTTAATTTCAGTAGTAAATATATACCTTCGGTGTAGAATAAAATGCAGCACCGCTCATGCTTATATCATATCCCTGCATGGTGGGTGACGCGGTTAACTTGAGTTGTGGAACTTGTGTCGTACGCTTGAAGTGCTCTGTACGCTTCATTTTCGCGTCTTCTTCGCCGACTTTTAGGTCTTCTAGACGATGTGGATTAATCTGACGGTTGTGATTATTATAAAATGAATGTTTCGTCGAAACTTTATTTTAGCGAAACTTGCCACAAGTCGACCTCTCTTGTAGATCCCAGATGTGCGAGCAAGAGGAAGGACTTTTCGAAAGTCTAGGGAACATGACGCGCGAATGGATTCCAAGAAGCACAGTATGAGGTCCAAGAGCAGGTGCATGAGAAAATATACACTTGTTTGCTTACTGAAGTAAACGAGTTACCGAACCTTGGTAGAAATTAGAAAACTAGTGTTTGTTGAGCGGTTAACCTTAGTTTTCTGATTTGTACCTTGGTAAGATGTTCAAGTGTAAACACGGCCAATGTCACCGAACTTCAATTTCGCTCGCTTGTTAGATTTTGCACAAACAATTAGCATTTGTTATCGATCTCTCGGACTGAACTGAACTGAGGCAGATGAAATAATAATAATAATAAATCATGTTGCTTGTTGCGCAGTCTGGCATGGCATTATACAGAACAGTGTAAGTCTCCCGATATTAAAACAATTCAAAGTAATCTCAGGATGCACTTGGATGTTACCGAGACTGATCGAATATCGTTTGAAATGTTTTGTACAAACTTTAAAGTTTCCATAGCAACCCCGATGACGTAATGCTACATGCCTGGGCTCATTCCTAAGTATAACATCACGATTGACACGGCTCTCAGGAAGATCATGTATTTTAATGATGTAGACACCGTGTGTAAATAAAGTTTTGTTATTATTATTATTATTGATCCCGCCAAAGAAATCTCAGTCCCGGATAGGGCTGGTTTCATGATTCCCACCAACTATTTCCCGGTTTTGGGACATCTCTTTAACCGAACACAGAGAGTAGAGACAAGTAGAGAAACCTATATGTGTGTTTTCTCGATTTGTTTACAGTATATTATCTTAGTTTCACATTCCCGCGTTGGTAGTAAATTCCCAGAAATGGCTGCCTGAAGTGTCGTCTTCTGATTGGCCCAAATGATCACGTGAGAAACGACCGGTGCTGAGTAATAATTGGAAACATTTCCTGCTGCGAGAGTGTATTCTATGTACTCTATAATAATAATAATATACGCTCTACATGGCCGTTGGCAGAACATTCCGAGAAACGTGTCCCATGTGTGCCTGAAATCACAGGTAGCCCAAGCTCACCATTTGAAGCTTTATATAGAGTACGTAGAGTAAAATTATTAAAAATCGAAAATACCAGATCGTTTTTAATGAAATTGTCTGTATTTGTTCTTTGTGAGTTTATTTAACTTTGGGGAAAATTTGGTGTCGCTACGATTAAAAATAAGCGAGTCATAGCCGTTTGAATTTTACCCTGACGCGGGTCGCATTTCTTATCTGGATCCAATCATAGATTTGCTTTTTGTGTTTCAAAATACAAAGTCCAACGTCTTAAAATTAAAGTGCATATAGGACTTCTTTCAGTTTCTTTCGAATCGATGATCGATTACATATGAAGTGAATAGTGGGATGGTTCAGTATTTTGTGAGCTTCGCATTTTGCGAGTTACAGGACCGTACATAACCCAAAATTCAAGGGGGGCAGTACGTGTTTAACACCAAAAAATGACTAAAAATAATACAGTTCTCAGTACTTTTTGGTAGGGGGGGAACTGCCCCCCCTGCCACTGTGCTGTGTATGGCCCTGAGTTATAAAGGTTTGAAATCGTGATATATATGGCTATATTTACCTTTACCAATACTAACTGTTCTTGTAGCGATCTCTTCTCATCTTCAAGCTTCTGAATCCTGCCTTTCAAGGTTTTAACCTCGTCGCATTTCTTCTCGAGTTGGAATTCCAGGTCGTTGTTTTTCTCTTCAAGATCTTTAACCCTTTTCCTCAGGCCTGTTAATTCTTTGTCTTTGGTCTCGAGTTGTCCTCTCAAATCCATGATGTCATCTTCACATTTCTGAACGGCCAGGTTTGGGGCTTCATGGTGCACTAGCGCCGCGCTAAATTCTCTTCTGGTACAAATGAATCTCGCCGTGTGATGCCTGGATTCTTCCTCTTCGCCGTCTTCTTCGCCGACTTTTAGGTCTTCTGGACGATGTGGATTCATCTGACGGTTGTGATTATCATAAAATGAATGTTTCGTCAAACATGATTGCTTATAACGGAATCAGTTCGGAATCAGTTCTGGGAACTGACACGCGAATGGATTCCAAGAAGAGGTCACAGTATGTGGGGAATAGGTCACGAGGCCCGGCCACTAGCTATCTTTGTAGAGGTGTGGGATGAGGGTGGGGGACCATATAGATATTTCCATCTTGGTGTAATTTTCACCGACAGAGAAAACAAAACAGTAATAAAGATCGTAAAGTAATCTGTAGCGTTTCGTCAAGGGTAACTGAAAACTCGGAAAATATTTATTCACGCTTGACGAACTATTACAAGCGACATTTCCGCATTATAACTTAGTAACAAAGATATTCAACTAAATGCTTTGAACACAAGTTCAATCGGCAGAGTGCATGCAAAGTACATGATATCTAAACAGACTTGAACTAGACCCAAAATGTATTTTATTGAAATAGTTTTCATTTTTTATTATCAACTAAAAACATGCATCTGCACGTATCGATCGATTCAAGTATTGTGCATGTCCCACTGAGCAGTATCCCCGGGGGGTATTCCCTATCCCAAATATTACTTAAAATTTGCATCACACAGACAAGCAGTGACCCAGATTGACAAAGTTTTTGTCACCGAACCCAAATTTGGCTCGCTTGTTAGATTTAGCATTTGTTATCGATCTCTCGAACTGAACTGAGGCAGATGAAATCATGTTGGATCATGTTGCTGTGCAGTCTGGCATCATACAGTACATCAGTGTACGACGTTTCCCGATATTAAAACAATTCAAAGTAAACTTGTTATTTCTACCGAGACTGAATAATGCAAAGCTGTTATCGTTTGACATTTATAGTTTCCACAGCAACCCTGATGACGTAATGCCACAAGCCTGGGCCCATTCCTAAGCATGACAAGCTGCACGTTGATAATGTCATATATGCATGAGCATATCCCACACATCATTCCGCGCGATTCGCTCTCTTAGTATTATGGTCTCTTGTCGAGGTACATTCGAAACTGCTTTGAAAGCCTCTCCCGTTTAAACACCGCTGGATGTGTTTTAAAATTCTTCACGGGTTTCTGCCGCTTGGAAATCACGTACTGCCATAGTGACATTATCATTGAAAGTTTGATTGGAGTATCGTGATTTCCCAAGCGGCAGAATTCAAAATTCAGAATTTCAAAACACATCCATCGGTCAGTAAACACCACAGGTAGCCCAAGCTGTGTATCAGTACATTATTATAAGAGAATGTATGTGGATAATGTCAATAAAATAATAAAATGAAAATGAAATCCTCTATAAAGTCGTCTGTATCTTTTCCAATTATTCCTTTATTGCCTGTAAAGATTTGAAGCGATTTGGACAAGAGTGAGTTTCTCAATTTTAAAGTGGTTTGTCCCCAATGCGCTTAATGTAAAGAGGTTTGACTGTTAGACAGTCAAATAATATTCTAACAATAAAAAATATGAAACAGGGGTTGGAATTACAACAACACAGCCTACTGAGGACATTGATGAAAGAACGTTGGGCATTGACATCGATGAGAAAGAACCAGTGGAGACCAGTGTTTCATTGGATGACATTAGAATTCTTGAAGAGACAATCCTTCAGCAAGTTCAAGGTATACATGTGCGTATATATATAGCTAATTGCATAATCGTTGTCGGGTTGAAAATCATAAATCATAGAAGCTAAGACCGCAAAGATGGATGGGAAATCAGTTCATGAGCCACATTACATACAGATATATTCAATGTTCTCGTAGTTTTGAAGATGTATGAGCTATTTAACTAAGATCCTACAAGTCTGGATAAAAAGGACGATCATTTGACGGTGTTATTTGAGAGTTTTAATTTCCCAGAATTCCTTTTGGTCATATCTTTCATGATTTTCGACCCGACAACGATTATGCAATTAGCTATATATTTGTACATGAATTTAATGTAAATATTAAGTATAAATAGCTAATCACTTTTTTATTTTATTTTTTTTCAAAAAAAAAAGTATAGGACCAATTCTACTAGTTAGTGTTTTCAAAGTTTTGAAAAAAATTCCCGATCGAGTCACTAGTGAAATGAAAAAGCATTTATGCACAGACATCAGGTTTAACCAGCCAATCATATTTTAGTATGCACACTAAGAAATCTATGTTCATGAGTTAAAAGACACAATGTTAATATTAATTTTGTCATTATAATTACAGCATTCCAAAGAGAACCATCAGAACCTGAATTATCCACTACTGAAAGGGAACAGTCAGAGCCAACAAAAGTCATTAAGGTTTTTATCAATTATTCACACATACATTTCATTATCCTATACATATTACATCTCAGCCAATCAGAGCTCACCATTTCTATGAAATACAGAGCGGTATTTCATAGTTTTTTCTATGAAATACAGAGCGGTATTTCATAGTTTGAATTAGCCGATCAAAACGTAAATTTTAATTCTTCATGTAATATGTATAGGATAATATGGTTATTCCATGGTTTTCTATGGAATACGGGCGGAAATTTCACTAAACAATTATATTATTTAAGTATACAACTCGCCTAAAGGCTCGTTGTATACCAAATAATATAATTTTTTCGTGAAATATCCGCCCGTATTCCATAGAAAACCATGGAATAACCAATAAATATTATTAAGAGATCTTGGGAGCACAGTGATACAATGATAAATGTTTTTGTTATTCTATATATACATGTCAATTTCATTAGAATGACAAATAGACTGCTATTAACTTAATTGAATTAATTATTATGCAAACATTCAAAATAAACATTGTTACAAATAATAATTAACTTAATTTAATTAATTAATATGCAAACATTCAAAATAAACATTGTTACAGATAATAATTAACTTAATTTAATTAATTAATATGCAAACATT
The DNA here is from genome assembly GCA_033675265.1 of Actinostola sp. cb2023. Lineage (NCBI taxonomy): Eukaryota > Metazoa > Cnidaria > Anthozoa > Actiniaria > Actinostolidae > Actinostola > Actinostola sp. cb2023. The sequence goes on from JAUJYZ010001135.1 coordinate 34,984, forward strand.
CAAAATAAACATTGTTACAGATAATAATTAACTTAATTTAATTAATTAATATGCAAACATTCAAAATAAACATTGTTACAGATAATAATTTTATTGGTGTGATTTATTGACAGAACTTATATCACCTGCTTCAAAACTGATATATGAGGGAAATACCCCCAAAAGAAGAAGGGCTTTTGCAATGGTAGTTTTTTTTGTATTTGTAAAGTTCATTTTATAGCTTGTATGCATTATACCCAGCAAAACCTAGCAAAACATTCCTATAATTTATATATATATCATTCTATAATTAAGCTCCCCTTAGGATGAAGGATACATTGTACGCATTTCTAGAGAGAAGAATACAGTGGTGGATATTTCGGGGAATCCCCTTATTAATATGCATATTTCAATGTCGTAAACAATGTACACAGGGCGAATTCATCGGGAATATATTACCTAGTTTATTGTAGTTTTTATTTGAAACGAAAAATAGATCGACTTTTAATGACATTTAACGCATGGACTCACACTGTTTTGGTAAGTATGAAATTGACATTATGACATGTTTTTTCATTTATTTTCCTTGACTAATTAGGCACAGCCTTTATAAACTGTGTCACGTTTGTGTTTACCGAGAATTCTTCAGGTATTGTGGGGTTTTGAACACATTTTATAGTCGAAATATGACCATCAGAGAGGTCCATCAAACTCAGAGTACCATATGTTTTTTCGGCACCTCCTTCGGTTTCCTATATCTGAGATATCTCAGTGATGAAGACTGAGATTCTCCTTACCATTATACATTTTAATCAATATGCGTCATATATCCCTTTATTCAGTTCTACTGCATTCGTAGCATCGCATTCTTTTATTGCAATCAATCTAAGAGAAAAAAACAATACAAAGTATTTTGGGAAATGGCATTAAAAAGTCAAATTCTCTTCTTTCTTTTTTTTACAAAATCGACAAAATTTGGTTTTTCGTGCTTTATTGCTGTAATATTCTATAAATCAAACATCTACTGTACATATGAAAGACCGATGTGGAGGATTGTAAAGACGATAAAATGTAACTGAAACCCTGGCACAGAACCTCTTTAGATTCAAATGTAAATTTCGTACTCTCGTTCGAAGTACATCAATATCTCAATTCTGATTGATTGGCAGACGTCTGTGCGGGAAACGGGGAATCCCCTGACTGTATCCTCGGGATTCTACGTGTAAAGTTTAGAAGTATTGAACATTGGAATACCGGCTAACGTTGTTAAGTTTACCTATTTCATTTATTGTAGACCGTATCAGAATAATATCATAATCATTATCCTCTAGTACAGTATTTTGTAATCATGTAATACTTGTACACGTATTTCATTTCTTCCACTGAAGAGAGATTTGTGTAATAATAACAAAGTAGTCGAAAGTGTTACAAAAGAAAAGAGAACAATATCTTCAGAGAAAACTGATACAAGAATCCCGCACATCAACGATGTCATTGTCATTCATGATTCGCTGAATTGGTGACTGAATCGCAGTACTGATACAAGAATCCCGCACATCAACTATGTCATTGCCATTCATGATTCGCTGAATTGGTGACTGAATCGCAGTACTGAAATTGCAAGGAAAGCATATATATTGTTCTACCGTAAACACTGTTTTATTCGCACTAAGATATCTATATTTAGTTCAAATAGACTACATTTCAGTTAGAAGCCCGACTTCACGCTAGTAGAGCGTCTAGTCTATTGTTTTAAATGAGAACGGCTTATGATTAGCAGGACGTCTGAACTAGGCCTCAGATCCAGTGTGTGATGACAATAATAAAATAAAAATAACTTTATTCATGTCTCGGTGTGTTTAGCTTTCCTTCTGCGAGGGGGAGGGGGATGGGGTATTCGCATGGCTGCGTTGGCAGAACTGATTCCGAGAAACGACTAATTGCCGATTTGCCCCTCCCCCTCTAAATAAAAAAAGCTGATTCCGAGAACATTATTGGACAACACCCTGCTGCGAAGAAAAAGAGTAAAAATCAATGAAGGGAAACCATCAAACAGTACAGTTCTTGTCACTACGAAGCTTTGTTTAGACCACAAATTTTGATTTCATGGCGAAGTACATTGATCCGTCATGAGGTTTATTGTGTTTCTAGTTTTTGATAATCGATTAGAATGAAGTGCTCAGTGGGATGGTTCAGTATTAATTTTGTGAGCTTCAGTTCGTATTTACAAGTTATAAACAAGGTTTGAAATTGTGATGTGCTATTTCACCCAGGTAATTCAGTCAGGCTTTTGCCGTAACTTATCTAGATTTTTTTCAAGTAGCACTCTTTTCTGAAATAGAAAAAAAAGTTTAACATCATATGTACAAGTTGTAGAAAACATTTTGCTAGATTATAAAATGGTCAGTAATTTGCACAAGGGCTCTTTTATATAATAACTGATGATGTCTGCTCACGATCGATGTCGATGCATTGATGTTGTGTCTCATCCTATATCAATTATGATGATAATAATAATAATAATAATAATAATAATAATAATAATAATAATCTTTATTTAATGTGGGTAACAAATACAGCAATAAGGGCTGGTTTCCCGATTGGCCCACAACTAAAATATACAACAACTGATGATATGCTAACTATTAACACTTTACAGTAATAATGCTAACTATATATATATATACAGTCGTTTGCAGAAACGTTGTAGTATACATTTATACAAATATCTAATGAGATGAAAGTGTGAAACATCGCTTAATTTCTTCTAATATGCCAGACTGAACATCAATTTTAGATAAGTATCGCATCCTCGTTGTTCTTGGAACAACATTTAGGGGCTTCTACTCGAGCATGCTAAGACTCTACCAGTTTGTCGTAGTGTTCTATGGAAGTAAGCTTTCCTGATATCTGTTAAGGTGTGACTGGGTTGACCAATATAATTCTCGTGCTTTTTTCATCTACAAAAGTTCAGTGTTTGGTGATCGTACAATATGTGCGAACCAGTTTAGTTGCTGGCTAGCTACAATTAGTTATTCAAGATTTGGCTTAATTGGGTTTCATTTCAGATTTTTCAGTCCCTTCGCCAGTAAATCAGTTTCCTCCCATATCTTTATGAGTTCCCTCGCATCTTCAGAAGATGAATCGATGCTTTCGAAAAGTTTCTCTTTACGCAATTCTTCGACAGCGTTCAAAACTTTTTGTTTGATGTCTCCAGTCATTTCTGGATGAGCGGTTTCATTCCGGAGTTTTTGGATTTTGTCTACCAAGCTTTCTTTGTCGGAATCCCAATCAAAAGGTTTTTTCAGTATCTTCAATCTCTCTCTTGCGGTCGTTTTTTCGGCTTCGGACAATTTCTTCTTCTTGTCGATCTCACCTTCTAGATTTTTGACTTTATAGCTGACTTTGGAGTTGATAGGTATTTTGGCAGGGAAGACATATCGATAGACGTTTTCTTGAAGTCTTCTACACATCTCGCCGAGAATCAAAGTATTTTGATCTCCTTGGAGTATCTTCAAGTCTGCAAGTTGGAGTTGACGTTGTTCATCTTTCTTCTGGAGTGTCTTCAATTCTTTGGTAGTGTCTTGTAAGTCACCTTCCACTCTAACAAGTTGGAGGTTGGTGTTGGATAACTTGTCGTTCACCTTTTGAAGTTCTTGTTTTAGCTTTTTTACTTCGTCTTCCAGTTCTTTGATTTTACGTTTCAACTCTATGATGACAGTATCTTCTTGATCAGTTGTTTCTCTTACCTTGCCTCTGATTTCTCTATATCGTTCCAGAATTTGGAGTTTATAGCCGTCTATGAATTTGTCTTTAGATTTGATTGCCATTTTCAAGTCAACTTCATCTATATTGTTTAGTATGGTCATTTGCGTAACGTAACAACCGACCAAGGCAGAATAGTTGAATTAGTATTTGTGTTAAGCACAATAAATCCTAGCAATATTGACGCGGAGCGAGCGAGTTAAAAATACGGCAAATCGGTCATTCATTATGCGGGAACCACCTTTTAGGGTTTTTTTTTCATAATTATTTCGTTGTCGTCAGTCAGTCTCTCATGCTTGAGAGTCCAGCGATGCTGGAGTTCTCTTGAGAACGTCAGTTCGTTATTTGTGTAGATAGTTGTTTTCAGTCAAACGGACGACAAAAAGACGATGTCATTCGTGAAAGGCGGCGCAAATTTAGTGAAAACACGGAAAATGAAACAATTATGAAAAGAATAAACAACAAAACACTTTGTTCGAACTTCGCCATAATGAACTATATGTGATAACTAACCGTAGGGTCCCAGGCTATTTCTCTTTCAGGGAAAGTTGAACACCGTAAATAATCGCAGTAACAAATGTATGTCAATGTGAAAGATATAGACTGCGTCAGTGTATAATTATTCATCTATGTACAGTCAGGTTTAGGATACATACCATTGTGTAAAGCCGAAAGTAACAACGTAGTATAGAGTGGTTTTCATATCTGATTATAAAATAACTTTTATATAACGCGCGCTCTGATTGGCTGATTAGCCGTGTTTCATGAGGCTATGCAAACACGGTTTTCGGCCAAGACATGTCAAAGAGCGATTCAGTGAATTTGAACGACATTTGTTTGTTGTCAAAAATCATTTTATTTACTAAATACATTTTTAACAACGACCATGGAATCATATTTCTTTCTTGTTATCTCTAGTTTAAGTGTTGTCCAGTTATGTTGTTGCTGTTTTCAAACTGAGAAACTTCAAGTTTTGTCAATAACAAAAATTTTAATACGCTTACGCTTCAACTTCAAGAAGCGACGACAAATGGTTGAAATTTGTGTACAATATCGAAGAAAAAATAAATATCTTAACTGCTCAGGATTCTCAAACACATACTCAGTCGTTTGTTGAAATGTAGAGCTAATAAACGATACCATTTCCATACTTAACGAAGCGTTTCTTGTAGCTACAAACAACAAATTTAAGCCTGCAATAAGTACGGCCTTACAGCCGTGTGTGAAAAATGTCCAACTGTACAACAAAGTTTTACCTCTTTCTCCAGCAAGAAAAGTGTTTAAGAGAAAACAATAGCTTCTGGTGTCTCAGGAACGTCCATCTTTGACTTATTCTAGTCGAACAAAGCGAGGAAATCATAGAAAATACGACAAAGACTGCATTTCGGCTACTTGACTTCGGCTACTTCTCCATTCATCAAATTCACAACTATCATTCAGATTGTTTTGGCGATTCATTGTCAGTAAATCGGCTTTTCTCACTTTGCTTCCTTTTTAAGTGCACAGAGTTCACATAAGACGTCCAGAAAATACATATTTCTGTAGTTTTCTATCAAATTATGAGTCGCTTTGTCTAAACTTGATTTCTTTCGTGAAATTTGATTGGATATCACTCGATTTCTGACGCTTTTCAGGAGAATCGCACATTTGATCACTGAAAACTTGCGTAAATAAATATAATATTCCTAAATAACCTTGTAGTTATTTTATAAAAGAAATAAAAAACGTTTTTCCGTGTTTGCACAGGCTTATGCAAACCTCGGGAAAGTTTGGGAGAACTCTCGAGCAGGTGAAAACCCTCGACCTGCGGTCTCGGGTTTCACTGTCTGCTCTCGAGTTCTCCCAAACTTCCCCTCGGTTTGCATAAGCCTGTGCAAACACGGAAAACGTTTCTTATTTCTTAACTATAGTACACCTCTAATTAGTACACTTTGTTTCACGGGTTAATGAAAACCACTCTAATACTGAATTTAATTTCAAGAGTCAATATATATACCTTCTGTGTAGGTGTAGAAAAACGATAAGATGCTGCACCGCTCATGCTTGTTTTCCTGCTTAACTTACGAGATCACGGAACTTGTCTGCATGCAGCTATATGTTCAAGCATACGGTCATGCATCAACTCAGGAGGGACGGTCCCTCCTGCATCACTGAACTGAAGTATGTCAAACTTTGACATCATGATGTCAGTATGTTTTCACTATGATTCAATAATTCCCGGAATTATTATATTACGGTTCACCTCACTTGCCCCGGCGATTTATTCAGCATGATCCATTCTTAAGTCGCGCGGCCGGCGTTATTTTGTTGAGTTTGCTAATATGCTAATGAGCTGTATATACATTACTGCCAACTAAATTATACCGAAATAATCTGCGTGAAGACGTTTAATTTTAAAATGTTATTCTTATTGCACTTTCTGTGAACTTGACATAATTTTTCTGCGTGTAAATGGTTTTTTAACGTAAAAGAACTCGCCATTCTAGAACGTGCTTAACAAAATTAACGCGATCCAAGCATAGTACGGTGTGCTTACATTTGAATGTTCTGAGAAGCTGGAGCTAGACCACCAACAGCTTATTTGAACATAACATAACATGACAAGGTAAAAATGTAACTGACAAATGACCAAATATATTTGACTGACAACTGACATATAGACCCCCCATTCAGACCCTCTTGTATGCGCGCCGGCGGCTTTCGCCTTGGAAGGGAAGTGACAAATTTTACTTACATGGGGTAGGGTTAGTAGGATTTATGGCGACGATTTGCATTCCTGGGATGCTAAAGCTACACCAGTTCGCAGATCATAGTCCGAATGCTAAAGATAAAGTTCGGGGATGGAATTTGGTGCACTTTTATTAGACCGATTTTCATCAAAGTCGGCCAGGACCTTCTTGAATAAGCATTGTTTCACATATCAAAGTATTTTGGGAAATGGCATTAAAAAGTCAAATTCTCTTCTTTCTTTTTTTACAAAATCGACAAAATTTGGTTTTTCGTACTTTATTGCTGTAATATTATATAATAAATCAAACATCTACTGTACATATGAAAGACAGATGTGGAGGATTGTAAACACGATAAAATGTAACTGAAACACAGAACCTCTTTAGATTCAAATGTAAATTTCGTACTCTCATTCGAAGTACATCAATATCTCAATTCTGATTGATTGGCAGACGTCTGTGCGAGAAACGGGGAATCCCCTGACTTTATCCTCGGGAATCTACGTGTAAAGTTCAGAAGACAAATCGAAAGAAGTTTACTTGAAGTCTTCTACACATCTCGCCGAGAATCAAAGTATTTTGGTCTCCTTGGAGTGTCTTCAATTCTTTGTTAGTGTCTTGTAAGTCACCTTCCACTTTGGCAAGTTGGAGTTGACGTTGTTCATCTTTCGTCTGGAGTGTCTTCAGTTCTGTGTTGGTGCAGGATAACTCGTCTTTCACCATTTCAAGTTCTTGTTTTAGCATTTCTACTTCGTCTTTCAGTTCTTTGATTTGACATTTCAACTCTATGATGACTGTATCTTCTTGATCAGTTGCTTCCTCACCAGTGCCTCCGAGTTCTCTATATCGTTCCAGAATTTGGAGTTTATAGCTGTCTATCAATTTGTCTTTAGATTTGATTGCCATTTTCAACTGTTTCAAGTCAATATCTTCACCACAACTCAAGGCTACCTATATATCAGAAAAATATTTTGTTTAGTATAAAGTAACTGTGGTCATTTACATAACGTAACAACCGACCGGTCCAAATATTGACAACAAAAATATGAACTGGTGATTTCGGCTCGACCAATTTCCTTCTTACCTCGTCAGAACATTACTAAGGACCTTAAAAGCCTTCACGTACGAGGAAATAACGCGTGGCAGCAGATTTAGTGAAAATAGTGTCGTTTGAATATCGGCCGGCATTCACAAACGCGGCTTACAATTATAATTTTGAATACACCGTCCAAATGCAGAATAGTTGAATTAGTATTTATGTTAAGCACAATAAAATTCAAGCAATATATTGACACGAAGCAAGCGAGTTAAAAAGTACGGCAAACCAGTCATTCATTATGCGGGTAGCCTGCGTAGCGGCGCACGGGAAAAGGGAAGGAGGGAGGGGGAAGGGGAGGAGGAGGAGGAGGAGGGGGAGGAGGAGAGGGGGGGATTGGGGAGAGGGGATTGGGGAGAGAGCGGAAGGGAACGCCTGCAATGATACCCCCACATTCCGCGTATTTTACGTTCAAATTTTGAACGTAAAATTCCCATTGGTTAATCAGCTGTCAATCAAATGCCTCTATTGTTTTAAATGAAAATTGATCTCCGTCGTTTGAAGCGACGGTCTAAACACTGGCGTTCGATAATGATTTTGATCAGATAGATTCTGAGATGGCCGTATCGTTATAAAACAGAACAAAACTCAGTGTTATAAACTCCTTGTTATAAGGAAAAGGTCGCAAAGCCTAATTTTTAGAGTATTCGCTGAAGTGAAAGGAGAAGCGGGTTTTCTAGCGGCAACACGAAGCCGATTGAGGCCAAGTTCTTGGGAATCTCTTGTACTACACGAGTCGGCCGCCAAAATTGATCTTCGCTAGTGCTGAAGCGAAGTAGACTGATTCCATAAGCGGCTGCATGTTTTCGCTCTTTTACCCTGGAGGTCGCTCAGAGTCGACAAAGAGTGAACAGACCGACTTATGGAATCAGTCCAGTACTGAAGAAGTAGCAGACAAGGGGTTTCAGCAAGTCAGGCTAAAATACCACAACTGTGCTTTGAACAAGAAGCTCGAGTACCCTGGTTCCAGAGGCTTTGTTAAGCTCTATAATACGATGTCGAACAAGTTAGGGTAAAGCTCGAGCTATTAAATCGTAATGTAGAAAGCTTAATTAACTCGTAATGTTGACAGTTGATTCTCTAGATATCTGGTCTTCTCTTCTCGATTCTTATATACTGGAATATAGTCTCTAATAAAAACTTCCACGGTAATTTAACTTTCTGGGAATTTAGGGTTAAAAGGAAGGATTCAGTTGAATGTGGGTTTCTACGGACCGAAGTTCAAAGGTTTTTTGAAGACGGCGATTCGATCAGGAGTTCGTTCAGAAACGTCCGCAATCGTATAAATATGTTGACAGTTGTATGATTCTGTAGATAACTGCATGTCTCTAATAAAAACTTCCTTTCTTCCTTTCATTTAAGTGCTATGTTTATTCAGTTTGTGTAGCCTTTTATAAATACCATAGATCGTAACTGAAAGACTTTTAAGCGATCCATGCCTTTCCCTCGTTCGTTTGTCAAATTACATTACTGTGTCACAGTGTAAAAAAGACGATTTTGATATTGGTTTATTTATTTCGCAATCTTGAATATTAATTAGGGGGTGTATTGAGGAATGTAGGGGTATCATTGCAGGCGTTCCGCTCTCTCCCCAATCCCCCCTCCTCTCCTCCTCTCCTCCTCTCCTTCCCCCCTTCCCCCTCCCTCCTTCCCTTTTCCCGTGCGCCGCTACGCAGACTATATGCGGGAACCACCTTTTAAGTTTTTTTTTCATAATTGTTTCATTTTCCGTATTTTCTATAAATTTACGCCGCCTTTCACGAATGACATCGTGTTTTTGTCGTCCGGTTGACTGAAAACAACTAACACAAATAACAAACTGACGTTCTCAAGAGAACTCCAGCATCGCTGGACTCTCAAGCATGAGAGAACTGACGAGAACGCCAGTTTGTTATTTGTGTTAGTTGTTTTCAGTTAACCGGACGACAAAAAGACGATGGTAATTCGTGAAAGGCGGCGCAAATTTATAGAAAATACGGAAAATGAAAACATTATGAAAAGAATAAACAACAAAACACTTTATTCGAATTTCGTCCCAGGCTATTTCTCTTTCAGGGAAAGTTGAACACCGTAAATATTCGCAGTAACAAATGTATGTCAATGTGATAACTAACCGTAGGGTCCCAGGCTAGTCTCTTTCAGGGAAAGTTGAACACCGTAAATAATCGCAGTAACAAATGTATGTCAATGTGAAATGGGGGGGGGGGGGGGGGCATAGTGTAAAGATACATGGCAAGAGAGGGGAGGTAACATTTAAAATTACTCTGGAAAAGGAGGGGTGGTGGTATCTAATTTCCATTACCGCATATACGGAGTTGTCATTATGCGTCAGGGACGTCAGGAGCGGATCCAGAGGGTGCGAAGGAGACTACATTTTACTATGTATTTATAAAATTATGCAGCGAGAAAGTCCGCTGGAAAACGAAGAAAATGGCCGATTCCAAGGCTCTATATTTCAAAATTTCCAGGGGGAGTATGCCCCCTCACTCCCTAGAAGTTCGCGCCTTCGGCACTCGTGGCTCTGTGCGTACATGGGAAAGTAGCACGCTACGCCCTTGCTTATACGTAAAATGTAACAAAGGACAAATTGACAACAAGCAAAATTAGATTGCAGTATATGTGGAACAGAGCTTTCAAACATTGTTCTTTCCAGATGAGACTATTATGCAAACTAATGGTTGAAACGATTATGGAGGGTGGTGTGGGGGGGGTGGATCTTATGTATCTCCGGTTTGAGGGGGGCAGACTGTTTTTTTTTCTGTAGTGGGGGGGGGGGGGGGGGGGGGGGGTGAAGCCTTATTTTTAATCATATTTTTCCCGTTTCTCAACCTCCCCTCCTGCTAATTATTGCACCGTCCCTAAATATATACCTTCGGTGTAGAAAAACGAAGAGATGCTGCACAGCTCATGTCTGTATTTTCCTCCAGTGGATGACGCGGTTAACTTGAGTGGTGGAACTTGTTTCGTACGGTTGAAGTGCTCTGTATGCTTCCTTTTCGCCGTCTTCTTCGCCGACTTTTAGGTCTTCTAGACGATATGGATTAATCCGACGGTTGTGATTATTATAACTAGGACTTTTCGACAGTCGGCCGGTTCATTACTACTTTTGGTAATATTTTGTAAACACAGTCCAACCAATCAGAGACGAAGATTAACTAGTTGTCATGATAATTGACAATCAACGGTCTTTCTCTCCCCACGTTGTTACTCAACATGGTTTCTCGAGGAGGTCAAAGTCATTCATCCCGCGAAACTCAGTTAACATGACGCGCGAATGGATTCCAACTGAGAAGCACAAGAAGAGCAGGTGTATGAGAAAATATTCACTTGTTTGCTTACTGAAGTAAACGAGTTACCGAACCTTGGTAGAAATTAGAAAACTAGTGTTTCTTGAGCGGTTAACCTTAGTTTTCTGATTTGTACCTTGTTAAAATGTTCAAGTTTAAACACGGCCAATGTCACCGAATTTCGCTCGCTTGTTAGATTTTGCACAAACAATTAGCATTTGTTATCGATCTGTCGGACTGTACTGTACTGAGGCAGATGAAATAATAATAATAATAAATCATGTTGCTTGCTGCGCAGTGTGGCATGGCATTATACAGAACAGTGTAAGTCTCCCGATATTAAAACAATTCAAAGTAATCTCAGGATGCACTTGGATGTTATTTCTACCGAGATTGATCGAATATCGTTTGAAATGTTTTGTACAAACTTTAAAGTTTCCATAGCAACCCCGATGACGTAATGCCACATGCCTGGGCTCATTCCTAAGTATAACATCACGATTGACACGGCTCTCAGGAAGAGCATTTATTATAATGATGTAGACACCGTGTGTAAATAAAGTTTTGTTATTATTATTATTATTGATCCCGTCAAAGAAATCTCAGTCCCGGATAGGGCTGGTTTCATGATTCCCACCAACTATTTCCCGGTTTTGGGACATCTCTTTAACCGAACACAGAGAGTAGAGACAAGTAGAGAAACCTATATGTGTGTTTTCTCGATTTGTTTACAGTATATTATCTTAGTTTCACATTCCCGGGTTGGTAGTAAATTCCCAGAAATGGCTGCCTGAAGTGTCGTCTTCCGATTGGCCCAAATGATCACGTGACGTGAGAAACGGCCGGTGCTGAGTAATACATTTCCTGCTGCGAGAGTGTATTCTATGTTCTCTATAATAATAATAATATACGCTCTACATGGCCGTTGGCAGAAAATTCCGAGAAATGTGTGCCATGTGTGCCTGAAATCACAGGTAGCCCAAGCTCACCATTTGAAGCTTTATATGATAGAGTAAGTAGAGTACAATTATTAAAAATCGAAAATACGATGGATCGTTTTTAATGAAATTGTCTGTATTTGTTCTTTGTGAGTTTATTTAACTTTGGGGAAAATTTGGTGTCGCTACGATTAAAATTAAGCGAGTCATAGCCGTTTGAATTTTACCCTAACGCGGGTCGCATTTCTTATCTGGATCCAATCGAACATAGATTTGCTCAGTTGAGTTTCAAAATACAAAGTCCAACGTCTTATAATTAAAGTGCATATAGGACTTCTTTCAGTTTCTTTCGAATCGATGATCGATTACATATGAAGGCCGAATAGTGGGATGGTTCAGTATTTTGTGAGCTTCGCATTTGCGAGTTACAGGACCGTACATAACCCAAAATTCATGGGGGGCAGTACGTCGTATTTAACACCAAAAAAGAACTAAAAATAATACAGTTCTCAGTACTTTTTGGTAGGGGGGCAACTGCCCCCCCCCCCTGACACTGTGCTGTGTACGGCCCTGAGTTATAAAGGTTTGAAATCGTGATGAAAAGGCGAAAAATTGGTAGATTGTGGCCAGTAAAATTGAGCATTGCTTCATAACTAATTAAAAGAAATCATGACCGGCTAAAGCATTATATAACTGATATTTAATAATTTCTGCGTCTCCCGATATTAAAACAATTCCAAGTAAACTTGTTATTTCTACCGAGACTGAATAATACAAAGCTGTTATCGTTGGAAATGTTTTGTACAAACTTTATAGTTTCCACCGCAACCCTGATGACGTAATGCCACAAGCCTGGGCTCATTCCTCCTAAGTATGACAAGCATGCACGTCGATTAGCCTGCGTAGCGGCCCAAAGGGAAGGGTGAAAAGAAGTAGAAGGGAAGGGGGAGGGTAGAGGGAAGGGAAGGGAATGTATAGGGGATTGGGGCGGATTGGGGATTACAATCCCCTCCCAAATATTTGACTGGCAACTGACATATAGACCCCCCCCCCCCCCCCCCCCCCCCCCCCCCCCACCCCCCCCTCCCGAATTCAGGCGCCGATCCAAACCGATATTAAAATTTAATCTTAAAAATCTGTGCCCTAGCGTGTCCACAGAACTAGTTTGCCTAACAATTCGCAGAAACTGGGGTCGCATTTCTTATCTGGATCCAATCACAGATTTGCTCTTTGAGTTTCAACTACAAAGTCGAACTTCTTGAAACTTAAGGTGCATATAGGACGTATTTCTTTCTTTCTTTCTTTCTTTTGTGAGCTTCGCATTTGCGAGTTATAGGACCGTATATAACCCAAAATTCAAGGGGGAGCAGTACGTATTTAACAGCAAAAAATAACTAAAATAACTAAAAATAATACAATTCTCAGTACTTTTTGGTATCTTTTTCGCCTTGCTAGGGGGGGGGGGAGGGGACAACTGCGGCCCTGCCACTGTGCTGTGTACGGCCCTGAGTTACAAAGGTTTGAAATCGTGATATATATAGCTAATTGCAAAATCGTTTTCCCATCCATCCTTGCGGTCTCAGCTTCCTTTTCGCCGTCTTCTTCGCCGACTTTTAGGTCTTCTAGACGATGTGGATTCATCTGACGGTTGTGATTATCATAAAATGAATGTTTCGTCAAACATGATTGCTTATAACGGAATCAGTTCGGAATCAGTTCTGGGAGGCTGACGCGCGAATGGATTCCAAGAAGAGGTCACAGTATGTGGGGACGAGGTCATGAGGCCCGCTAGCTATCTTTGTAGAGGGCATGGGGGATGAGGGATATTTGCATCTTGGTGCAATTTTCACCGACAGAGAAAATCAAACAGTAACAAAGATCGTAAAGTAATCTGTAGCGTTTCGTGAAGGGTAAATGAAGACTCGGAAATAAATAAATGAAGACTCGGAAAGATCTGTACATCGCGCTTGTATATAATGACGAAACGCTAGATTACTTCACGAACTATTACCAAGCGACATTTACACTTTATAACTTACAGTAACAAAGATATTCAACTAAATGCTTTGAACACAAGTTCAATGTGCATGCAAACTATACATGATACTAATCCGACCCAAAATGTGTTTTTATTAAAATGTATTTTCATGTTTCTAAGTACGTAATGATTCTGTCATTCAAGTATTGCCCCACTGAGCAGTATCCCAAATATTACTTAAAATTTGCATCACACATGACAAGCAGTGACTCATATTGACAATGCAAAGTCTACAAAGTCTACATATTGACAATGCAAAGTGTTTACACTTGGTACTTGGTGGTTTACTGAAGTAAACGAGTTACCGAACCTTGGTAGAAATGAGAAAACTATTGTTTGTTGAGCGGTTAACCTTAGTTTTCTGATTTGTACCTTGGTAAAGTGCTCAAGTGTAAACACGGCCATATGTCACCGAACTTAAATTTGGCTCGCTTGTAGGATTTTTCACAAACGATTACCATTTGTTATCGTTCTCTCGGACTGAACTGAGGCAGATGAAATAATAATACAAAATAATAATAATAAATCATGTTGCTGCGCCGTCTCCCGATATTAAAACAATTCAAAGTAAACTTGTTATTTCTATCGAGACTGAATAATACAAAGCTGTTATCGTTTGAAATGTTTTGTACAAACTTTATAGTTTCCACAGCAACCCTGATGACGTAATGCCACAAGCCTGGGCCCATTCCTAAGTATGACAAGCTGCACGTTGATAATGTCATATATGCATGAGCATATCCCACACGTCATTCCGCACGATTCGCTCTCTTAGTAATATGGTCTCTTGTCGAGGTACATTCAACTGCGAGTCGGGGTTGTAATACGTATTCCATATATGGTATGAGCGTATAGCGGCCCAATTATTAAAAACTTCTTAACCTTTTAAAACTTTATATCAAATCTGAAACTCGAATCATCAAATTAATCACTTTATAGTCTGCCCCATCCCTAACCCTAACCCTAACCCTCCGCTTTAACGCACTTGACCACGAGGGATTACGCTGCCAAACTCTGCATTTTTTCTAGCTTTAAAAAATATTTTGCATTGCAAATACCTATTAACCAAATAAACACCGCTGGATGTGTTTTGAAATTCTTCACGGGTTTCTGCCGCTTGGGAATCACGTATTGCCATAGTGACCGATTATCATTGAAAGTTTGATTGGAGTATCGTGATTCCCAAGCGGCAGAATTCAAAATTCAGAATTTCAAAACACATCCATCGGTCAGTAAACACCACAGGTAGCCCAAGCTGTGTATCAGTACATTATTATAAGAGAATGTATGTGGATAATGTCAATAAAATAATAAAATGAAAATGAAATCCTCTATAGAGTCGTCTGTATCTTTTCCAATTATCCCTTTATTGCCTGTAAAGATTTGAAGCGATTTGGACGAGAATTGAGTGAGTTATAACCATTTTAAAATTAGATCTTCTCAATTTTAAAGTGGTTTGTCCCCAATACGCTTATGTAAAGAGGTTTGACTGTTAGACAATTATAATATTCTAACGATAAAAAATATGAAACAGGGGTTGGAATTACAACAACACAGCCTACTGAGAATGTTGATGAAAGAACGTTGGGCATTGACATTGATGAGAAAGAACTGGAGACCAGTGTTTCATTGGATGACATTAGAATTCTTGAAGAAACAATCCTTCAGCAAGTTCAAGGTATACATGTGTATATATATAGCTAATTGCATAATCGTTGTCGGGTTGAAAATCATAAATCATAGAAGCTAAGACCGCAAAGATGGATGGGAAATCAGTTCATGACCTGCATTACATACAGATATATTCAATGTTCTCGTAGTTTTGAAGGTGTATGAGCTATTTAACTAAGATCCTACAAGTCTGGATAAAAAGGTCGATGATTTGACGGTGTTATTTGAGAGTTTTAATTTCCCAGAATTCCTTTTGGTCATATCTTTCATGATTTTCGACCCGACAACGATTATGCAATTAGCTATATATTTGTACATGAATTTAATGTAAATATTAAGTATAAATAGCTAATCACTTTTTTATTTTATTTTTTTTCAAAAAAAAAAGTATAGGACCAATTCTACTAGTTAGTGTTTTCAAAGTTTTGAAAAAAATTCCCGATCGAGTCACTAGTGAAATGAAAAAGCATTTATGCACAGACATCAGGTTTAACCAGCCAATCATATTTTAGTATGCACACTAAGAAATCTATGTTCATGAGTTAAAAGACACAATGTTAATATTAATTTTGTCATTATAATTACAGCATTCCAAAGAGAACCATCAGAACCTGAATTATCCACTACTGAAAGGGAACACTCAGAGCCAACAAAAGTCATTAAGGTTTTTATCAATTATTCACACATACATTTCAATATTATTAAGAGATCTTGGGAGCACAGTGATACAATGATAAATGTTTTTTTTATTCTATATATACATGTCAATTTCATTAGAATGACAAATAGACTGCTATTAACTTAATTGAATTAATTATTATGCAAACATTCAAAATAAACATTGTTACAAATAATAATTAACTTAATTTAATTAATTAATATGCAAACATTCAAAATAAACATTGTTACAGATAATAATTAACTTAATTTAATTAATTAATATGCAAACATTCAAAATAAACATTGTTACAGATAATAATTAACTTAATTTAATTAATTAATATGCAAACATTCAAAATAAACATTGTTACAGATAATAATTTTATTGGTGTGATTTATTGACATAACTTATATCACCTGCTTCAAAACTGATATATGAGGGAAATACCCCCAAAAGAAGAAGGGCTTTTGCAATGGTAGTTTTTTTTTTGTATTTGTAAAGTTCATTTTATAGCTTGCATGCATTATACCCAGCAAAACCTAGCAAAACATTCCTATAATTTATATATATCATTCTATAATTAAGCTCCCCTTAGGATGAAGGATACATTGTACGCATTTCTAGAGAGAAGAATACAGTGGTGGATATTTCGGGGAATCCCCTTATTAATATGCATATTTCAATGTCGTAAACAATGTACACAGGGCGAATTCATCGGGAATATATTACCTAGTTTATTGTAGTTTTTATTTGAAACGAAAAATAGATCGACTTTTAATGACATTTAACGCATGGACTCACACTGTTTTGGTAAGTATAAAATTGACATTATGAAATGTTTTTTCATTTATTTTCCTCGACTAATTAGGCACAGCCTTTATAAACTGTGTCACGTTTGTGTTTACCGAGAATCCTTCAGGTGTTGTGGCGTTTTGAAAACATTCTATAGTCGAAATATGACCATCAGAGAGGTCCATCAAACTCAGAGTACCATATGTTTTTTCGGCACCTCCTTCGGTTTCCTATATCTGAGATATCTGAGTGATGAAGACTGAGATTCTCCTTACCATTATACATTTTAATCAATATGCGTCATATATCCCTTTATTCAGTTCTACTGCATTCGTAGCATCGCATTCTTTTATTGCAATCAATCTAAGAGAAAAAAACAATACAAAGTATTTTGGGAAATGGCATTAAAAAGTCAAATTCTCTTCTTTCTTTTTTTTTACAAAATCGACAAAATTTGTTTTTTCGTACTTTATTGCTGTAATATTCTATAAATCAAACATCTACTGTACATATGAAAGACCGATGTGGAGGATTGTAAAGACGATAAAATGTAACTGAAACCCTGGCACAGAACCTCTTTAGATTCAAATGTAAATTTCGTACTCTCGTTCGAAGTACATCAATATCTCAATTCTGATTGATTGGCAGACGTCTGTGCGGGAAACGGGGAATCCCCTGACTGTATCCTCGGGATTCTACGTGTAAAGTTTAGAAGTATTGAACATTGGAATACCGGCTAACGTTGGTAAGTTTACCTATTTCATTTATTGTAGACCGTATCAGAATAATATAATAATCATTATCCTCTAGTACAGTATTTTGTAATCATGTAATACTTGTACACGTATTTCATTTCTTCCACTGAAGAGAGATTTGTGTAATAATAACAAAGTAGTCGAAAGTGTTACAAAAGAAAAGAGAACAATATCTTCAGAGAAAACTCATACAAGAATCCCGCACATCAACGATGTCATTGCCATTCATGATTCGCTGAATTGGTGACTGAATCGCAGTACTGAAATCACAGGAAACCCAGGCTATATATCTGTGCTGGGTATTTGGTAAGAATGTATGTGACCGGCACGTAAATTATAGTAAAATGCAGTAAATGAATGATAGCTTCTAAATAAAGTGTATTTCACATGTATATACCGTCTTGTCTTCGTTTTTCCTCGTTTCGGACGATTTTGACGTGTTTTGGCTCCTCTAACTCTCCCCTCCATAAATAATGAGAAGGACGGAAACATCGACTCTCAAATCACTACAGGTCACGATCGATACTCCTCGATTTCTCTCCTGAAAATGTATTCCCCATCAATTCAAACGACCTCAGGTGAAAGAATGATAAATATGGATTCCTCGAAAGTGAGTCACGACAAGAAAAGGCATCAAATTGATTCTCGAATCCTTCGATGAATCCACAACATACAGCCATTTTCATCCGGAGTTCCCGTTTGCTGTCCACGGAAGTAGACGTTACACCACAGGAAATCCCAGCGGGCTTTGGCGCTCGGACCTGATTGGACAAAAACCAACAATAACAAATAGAAGATGGCTTTCTATGCTCCATATAAAAATGATGTACGCCTGAGCTCTTGAAATGCTAGCAAGTGGATGCAACTGCATTTCAAGAGCTCAAAAGTGCATCATTTTTGTATAGAACATAGAAAGCCATCTTCTATTTATTTTATATTAATATATAAAGTCGAAAATTATGGAGTATTTCACTGGAAAAGACCAACATTCTGAAGTTTTTGTAAAAGTTCGAGTTAATTTTAAATATTCAACATGAGTTTATGTAAATTAGATAATGACATTCCAGCGTGCAGCGCGCGCACTTCAACTAAAATGTTATTCAAAAACGCACTTTCTTGCCATTTTCTTCATTGGATTTTGTCCAATCAGGTCCGAGCGCCAAAGCCTGCTGGGATTTCCTGTGGTGTAACGTCTACTTCCGTGGACAGCAAACGGGAACTCCGGATGAAAATGGCTGTATGTTGTGGATTCATCAAATCAAAACGACTAAATGCCGATCATGCTATATCAATTATAATAATTATAATAATAATAATCTTTATTTTACGTGGGTTACAAATACAGCAGTAAGGGCTGGTTTCCAATTTGGCCCACAACTAAAATATACAACAATAATGATATGCTAACTATATATATATATACCTATTAACACTTTACAATATTAACACTTTACAATAATAATGCTAACTATATATATACACCTAATTTCAAAAACGTTGTCCAATAATAAGCAAAAAAGCCAAATAGGATTTCATTAAAAGACAAAAGAAGTGCACTCAAGCTGAACTGTTTCTTTTGTCTTTTTGAATGAATTCGTATTTGGCTATTTGGACAACGTTTTTGAAATTAGGTGTATACACCTATTAACACTTTACAATATTAACACTTTACAATAATAATGCTAACTATTAACACTTTACAATAAAAATGGTAACTATATATATATATATACCTATTAACACTTTACAATATTAACACTTTACAATAATAATGCTAACTATATATATATATATATACCTATTAACACTTTACAATATTAACACTTTACAATAATAATGCTAACTATATATATATATATATACCTATTAACACTTTACAATATTAACACTTTACAATAAAAATGCTAACTATATATATATATATATACCTACCTATTAACACTTTACAATATTAACACTTTACAATAATAATGCTAACTATATATATATATATATATACCTATTAACACTTTACAATATTAACATTTTACAATAATAATGCTAACTATATATATATATATATACCTATTAACACTTTACAATATTAACACTTTACAATAATAATGCTAACTATATATATATATATATACCTATTAACACTTTACAATATTAACACCTTACAATAATAATGCTAACTAGCTATTAACATTTTACAATAATAATGCTAACTATATATATATATATATATACCTATTAACACTTTACAATATTAACATTTTACAATAATAATGCTAACTATATATATATATATATACCTATTAACACTTTACAATATTAACACTTTACAATAATAATGCTAACTATATATATATATATATATACCTATTAACACTTTACAATATTAACACCTTACAATAATAATGCTAACTATTAACATTTTACAATAATAATGCTAACTATATACACCTAATTTCAAAAACGTTGTCCAATAATAAGCAAAAAAGCCAAATAGGATTTCATTAAAAGACAAAAGAAGTGCACTCAAGCTGAACTGTTTCTTTTGTCTTTTTGAATGAATTCGTATTTGGCTATTTGGACAACGTTTTTGAAATTAGGTGTATATATATATATACCTATTAACACTTTACAATATTAACACTTTACAATAATAATGCTAACTATATATATATATATATATACCTATTAACACTTTACAATATTAACACTTTACAATAATAATGCTAACTATATATATATATATATACCTATTAACACTTTACAATATTAACATTTTACAATAATAATGCTAACTATATATATATATATATACCTATTAACACTTTACAATAATAATGCTAACTATATATATATATATATACCTATTAACACTTTACAATATTAACACTTTACAATAATAATGCTAACTATATATATATATATATACCTATTAACACTTTACAATATTAACACTTTACAATAATAATGCTAACTATATATATATATATATACCTATTAACACTTTACAATATTAACACTTTACAATAATAATGCTAACTATATATATATATATATACCTATTAACACTTTACAATAATAACATTTTACAATAATAATGCTAACTATATATATATATATATACCTATTAACACTTTACAATATTAACATTTTACAATAATAATGCTAACTATATATATATATATATATACCTATTAACACTTTACAATATTAACACTTTACAATAATAATGCTAACTATATATATATATACCTATTAACACTTTACAATATTAACATTTTACAATAATAATGCTAACTATTAACACTTTACAATATTAACATTTTACAATAATCAGGAATTCAATTGGCGTTTGCAATTTTTCTGTATTTGTAATGTCTCAGGCTGAGCTGAGCTTGTTTGGACTTCGAGTCCCTTAAATTATTCAAAAATAATAATAAACAAATCAATCAATCAATGTTTTCCTCGTTGTTCTTGGAACAACATTTAGGGGCTTCTACTCGAGCATGCTAAGACTCTACCAGTTTGTGTAGTGATCTATGGAAATAAGCTTTCCTGATATCTGTTTTAAGGTGTGACTGGGTTGACCAATTATAGTGCTTTTTTCATCTACAAAAGTTCAGTGTGTCGTGATCGTACAATATGTGCGAACCAGTTTAGTTGCTGGATACAATTAGTTATTCAAGTTATTTGCTTATTGGTTTTGGTTTCATTGCAGCTTAGATTTTTCAGTCCCTCAACTCTTCAGTTTTCTCCCATATCTTTATGAGTTCCCTCGCATCTTCAGAAGATGAATTCATGCTTTCAAAAAGCTTCTCTTCACTCAATTCTTCGACAGCGTTCACAACCTTTTGTTTGATGTCTTCAGTCATTGCTGGATGAGCCTTGACATTCCTGAGGCTTTGAATTTCGTCTACCAAGCTTTCTTTGTCGGGATCCCAATTGAAATCTTTTTTCAGATTCTTCAATCTCTTTCTTGCGGCCTTTTTTTCGGGATCGGACAATTTCTTCTTCTTGTCGATCTCACCTTCTAGATTTTTGACTTTATAGCTGACTTTGGAGTTGATAGGTATTTTGGCAGGGAAGACATATCGATAGACGTTATATTGAAGTCTTCTACACATTTCGCCGAGAATCATAATGTTTTGATCTTCTTGAAGTTCTTCGTACTTCTCCTGGAGTGTCTTCAATTCTTTCTTAGTGTCTGCTAAGTCACCTTCCACTTTGGCAAGTTGGAGTTGTCCATTCACCTTCACCATTTCAAGTTCTTGTGTTAGCGTTTTTACTTCGTCTTCCAGTTCTTTAATTCTTTTTTTTAACTGCTCTATGTTGACTGTATCTTCTTGACCATTTTTCTCTCTGGCCTTGTCTCCGACCTTCTGTCTCCGACTTTCTGGCCCAATCGGTGGCTGGTTCCGTTTCCTTTTAGTACCTTCGCCACAACTGTTAAAGGCTGCCTTTAATATCAGAATAATATTTTGCTTTAATAGTATAAAATACTGAATGTGGTTCTACTCTCAACTCTTTTGATCGGAAAATACGTTGCTGCTGACAAACTAATTAAAAATCAATTTTTATACCAAGTCTAGAGATAGATTAAAGTTTTCCATGATATATATTTTATCATGATCGGAGTTATTCTAGCGCCACAATGACGTTATTACGCTTTTTGAAAAAAATCGATTTCCGCTGATTGACCTTCTTACAGCACGAAGCGCACATGTATGACCACCCACCATGCATAACATAATAATGTAGTAGTGTTGATCATGAATTAGCTAATGTATAACATGCCGAAAATCACTGCTATTGTTGAAAGTTCTGCGAGTACATCACGCGAATATTTGCGGAAAGGGAAATCTAATTATGTTGTAATATTGCCAAATAATAGCTTCAACTTTCTCCAAGTCTGATAGTCCATCACGCGAATATTAAAAAAGTTATGGCCGAAGTTTTATTTCAGACGAATTCACGCCGGGTCAGCTGTCACGGAAAATCGGACATTTAGCGACCGCGATACTTGGTAGCCGCACAGCGGTTTCCCACCAAAACACAATATAAAATGGCCGCTAAGATAGTCCATAGGGGAAGTTATTGAGCTTGAATTTTTGATGAAAGTGACGATAATGAAGCCAATAAAACAGTACCTACTCTTTCTGAAGTTGGGGAACGCTCTATCAAGGAATGTTGAGTGCTCACGAGGTCACTAGACGTCTTTTCTGCATTTCGTGAGGATGCTAATGCCATGTTGGTTGACGTGTATAGAAGACACCAACTGCCAACTTATTAAACCATTTCACAGCAAGGGAACGAGTCGTAAATCAGGTAGTTAATTGCTTGAACCTGAAGTAATGAATTGGCTCAAAACATTGAGGAGGCCGAATGACACCATCACCAATGCCTCATTGGTTTATTTTATAGTATACTTTAAAATATTTAATTGCCTCATGCTAAGATTCTTATTTGTTTAATTATTAATAGGAGAGATATCCGATATTGTTGTACTATTAGATGCCCTTCCCATGCTCTTCGGTGCATATCTAGTTTCAGTTGGTAGAGAGCTTTCACTGCTCACCTACTTTGTCAAATTGTTATATCAAATCGCTTACTGCTACTCTATTGCTTAATTCTGATGTCTTCGCGTGGTCAACGTTCTACCCGCGTAAATTACGCTGCTATGGAAGCCGGACTTCCCCAGCCTGCAGTAGATGATGTTGAGGGCGGCGAACAGCAGGTCGAAGCAGGCGGATCTCCACTGCTGGTAGCATCTGATGTTGAGGGTGACGCGGGTGACGAACATGTCGAGGATACCATGACTTGTGATGAATTGAGGGCAGCTGTAACGGCAGCCAAGGCCGAACGCGAAAATCTGGCGAGCGAAGCGGAGCGCCACGCTCTTGAGAGCGAGTTGGCGGAGATAAAACGGCAAAGTCAAGAACTTCGTTCCAAGCTTACAAGGGATCCGCCCCCACAGCTCGCGTCCCGTACAAAGGCCACTCGCGTCACCACTGCAGATCTGCGAGCCATCCCTGCCGTGTCATCTAAGGCTGAGGCTCGCCTGGCGGAGCTGGGAATCTCAGATTCGGATAGTTCATCGAGCTCCGAAGAAGATGACCGTCGGCGACGCCGAGGTGCCCACGGTAACTGAAAAAGCGATCGGGTAAAACCGACAAACTTACAAGTAAAGTGTTGTTTCGCCAGATTTGGCCACACAGCCAGTTGAGCTTATTATTTGTGTCGAAGGACATTAGTTACGATAATTTAACTCTCACGGAGTTTGCAGCTGGTTATGCGTCCATTCTTCGCCTTCCCGGATTGAGTGAGGCCGAGCGCAGTGCGCGCATTGAACATTTCGCCAACTTGATGTACTTCGCCACACAGTTTCCTTGGCCGGTTGTGCGTAAGTTTCACGCGGCCGTGTTGTTCGAGATAGAATGTGGTCGTCTTCGGTGGGGCGCGTCTATGGCCCATTTAGAAACACGATTGCTCCATTCTAATGTCGTGTCCCGCGCTCAGGGCTCCCGGGAAAGTAGTGAGACCAAGTCTACCGTGCTTTTCTGTCGTGCATTTCAAACCGGCAAGTGCACATCGTCAAAAGATCATTATGGCTTCGTACGCAATGAAAGGAAATGGGTCCAGCACATCTGTGCCAAGTGCTGGTTGGAGAAGCAGGAGGTTCACCGCCACCGTGAGGGTTCTACGGAATGCCCTTTTGCTTCATCGACGGTGGGGACCGCGTCTAGCTCTTCAATCTCAGGGTCTTCTTGACTAGTACATGATTGTTGTTTCGTCGCTCAGGATTGTGTCGCAGATTCTTGTACTCTGTTTGTCGATTCTGCGTGTGAGATTTTCAGTGTTCACAAGTTTAAGTCGTCGCGTGACGACGCAAGTTTACGTACAGTTCCCGTTTATGACTTTGTTGATTCTTCGGGTGAAGATCCAAGTGTTCACAAGTTTAAGTCGTCGCGTGACGACGCAAGTTTACGTACAGTTCCCGTTTATGACTTTGTTGATTCTTCGGGTGAAGATCCAAGTGTTCACAAGTTTAAGTCGTCGCGTGACGACGCAAGTTTACGTACAGTTCCCGTTTATGACTTTGTTGATTCTTCGGGTGAAGATCCAAGTGTTCACAACTTTAAGTCGTCAAGTCCTAATGCACGTTTACGTACAGTTTTAGTTCAGTCAGACTTTGTTGAGTCGTCGGGCGACGACGCTAGTCCATTTGTCCAGTTACATGAACGAGTGCGCGCCTCAGGTCTGCCTAACTTCTTGTTCGCTCGGTTAGCTGTGCCATCTCGTTTGAACATCCCTGCTTGGAAAGCGTATTTACAGGATTATTCAGACGTACAAGTTTGTGATTTTATGGAATACGGCTGGCCAATAGTCTACGATTATTCGAAGTTTGGTTTCCCTATCAGCGACTACTCCCGTAACCACAAGGGTGCCCTGTTGTTTTCAGTTGACATTGACAGATATTTGTACAAGGAACGTTCTGCATGCGCTGTAATTGGACCGTTCTCTACTAATCCTTTTTCCTGTCAATTCGCTGTCTCTCCTTTAAATTCCGTTCCGAAAGCCGATTCTGAGGAGCGTCGCATCATCGTTGACTTGAGCTGGCCATTTGGAACTGCGGTTAATGATGGCATTTCTTCTTCGCGTTATTTGGATGAGGATATTTCACTGGTTTACCCTACGGTGGATTCCATCGCCTCACTGATTCGTGCTTCTGGTCCAGGTGCTTTGATTTACAAACGCGATTTACGCAGGGCTTACCGTCAATTTCCGGTCGATCCGTTTGACTATCCTTTGTTGGGTTATCGCTGGAATGATGAGTTATATTTTGATGTGGTGCTTCCCATGGGTCTACGGTCCGCCGCCATGGCCTGTCAAAGGATCACTAACGCCGTATGTTTTATCTGTCGGTCTGAGAGACATGGGATCATCAGTTATTTGGACGACTTCATCGGGGTTTCCGAACCCGCCTCCGCTTGGAAGAGCTTTAATTATTGTGGATCTATTCTTGAGGAGTTGGGACTAGAAGAGTCCCTTAATAAGGTGTGTGAGCCTGCCACAGTTGTGACTTGTTTAGGAGTCCAGTTTGACACTACACAAATGACTATGTCAGTTACTCCTCAACGTTTGGCCGAAATTGAGGCCTTGCTCGTTTCGTGGTTGACTAAGAAAACGGCGACGAAAGCGGATTTGCAATCGCTGGTAGGAAAACTCTCATTTGTGTCTAAATGTGTTCGTCAAAGCCGATTGTTCTTGTCTCGTATTCTGGCCGTGTTATGTACACTGAAACGCAACCATCATCGTACTCGACTCACCAGGGAGTTTCGTCGGGATCTCACGTGGTGGCTCCGATTTCTTCGAACTTATAATGGCGTGTCCCTGATCCGTTCTTCACCCTGGAGCGCGCCCGACATCGTGTTTTCGACTGACGCTTGTTTGACCGGCTGCGGTGGCGTCTCACATTCACAGTACTTTCATGCCACTTTTCCGGCGGAGGCCCAGTCGCAGTTCGCAGATATTCATCGGTTGGAAGCGCTGGCGATCTTAGTTGCTTTGCGGCTTTGGGGACATTCGTGGACTGGATTACGCATCCAGGTGTTCTGTGACAATCAAGCGGTTGTGTCTGCACTTTCATCCGGGAAGGTCAAGGATCAATTACTTGCTGCGTGTTTGCGAGACATTTGGTACATTGCTGCAACTTATGATTTCGAGATACGTGCGGTTTATTTGACAAGCGGAGATAACCGTGTAGCAGACTTATTGTCGCGCTGGCATTTGGGTCCCAAGTTTCGCGAGGATTTTGAGCAACTGCTGGTTACTCAGGCATTAACTGAGGTATCTGTGCCATCATCGTATTTCGAGCTTACACATTGTTGATGTCTTTGATCGTAGATGCTGAACTCAAGAACTTACAACGGGACTTGAAGATTACTCGCAAAGCTGCGTTTGCAGCGGGAACGCACAAGAACCGCTTGACGCAGTGGCGAGCTTATTTCTTATTTTGTGGATATTTTTCTTTAGAGGCGCTCCCAGCGTCAGAGGATACAATTTGCCTATATTTACAGTTTCTAAGTAGATCACTCACGCCAGGTTCGATCCGTAATTATCTTAGTGGGGTCAAGTTCTTGCATGTCGGGACAGGGTTTGTATTTCCCTCCCTTAAGTCTTTTGCTATTCAGGTTACCTTACGGGGTATTGATAGATTGGCGTTACATTGCCCTAGTCGCGCGCCCCCGGTCACGCCTTCCCTTTTAGTTTCATTAGTCAAGTCGGATGTTTGTACGTATGAGTCACCGGTCGACATAGCCTTTTCTTGTGCGTTTTTTTATTCGCCTTTTTTCTTTTTGCGCGTATATCCAACTTAGTGCCTCATTCTCCGCGTACTTTCGATTATCGCAAGCATTTATGTCGTAAGGATATCAAGTTATCTTCTCACGGTCTTACAGTCCTTTTCAAATGGTCTAAAACCAATCAGACCGGCTCTCGTCGCCTCCATTTACCTCTAGTACGTAATCCTCATTCACCTCTCTGTCCAGTTGCCATGTTTCAGCGCATGTGTCAGCTCATCCCCGCACCACCTGCCTCCCCTGCATTTGTTGTCCCATCTCATCCCTCTACTTTGAGTCCAGTCACTAAGGCCGAGTTTGTGCGGGTTTTTCGTCATCGTTTATCTGTCGCAGGGGTGCCGGCTGCTGAATCTTACAGGGGACACTCATTTCGCAGAGGAGGCGCCAACTGGGCCTTTTCCTCTGGTCTGCCAGGGGAGCTTATTCAGGTCTTTGGGGACTGGTCGTCCGATGCTTATAAAAGTTATTTAGAGTATTCTATGCAAGCCAAGTTACGTGTTTCTGAGGGGATGACTCAGTCTCTACCTTCCATCTGAATGTCGCATACAGCACTCACTAGTGTGTTTGGTGGTTG
The DNA here is from genome assembly GCA_033675265.1 of Actinostola sp. cb2023. NCBI lineage: Eukaryota > Metazoa > Cnidaria > Anthozoa > Actiniaria > Actinostolidae > Actinostola > Actinostola sp. cb2023. Next base: position 62,622 of record JAUJYZ010001135.1, read on the forward strand.
TTGGTGGGTCAGAGGTTTATTTCTAGCCATTTGTTGTCAGCTAGTTCGTTCACTGGAAATAAATCTCTATTCTGCCAAACACACTGATGTGTGCTGTGTTGTCTTGTTACATCAGATCTTATAGTATCAGTTGATGCACAGGGGGAATTGGTTTATTTTATAGTATACTTTAAAATATTTAATTGCCTCATGCTAAGATTCTTATTTGTTTAATTATTAATAGGAGAGATATCCGATATTGTTGTACTATTAGATGCCCTTCCCATGCTCTTCGGTGCATATCTAGTTTCAGTTGGTAGAGAGCTTTCACTGCTCACCTACTTTGTCAAATTGTTATATCAAATCGCTTACCCATCCCACCCGCCCTTATGGTGGGTCAGAGGTTTATTTCTAGCCATTTGTTGTCAGCTAGTTCGTTCACTGGAAATAAATCTCTATTCTGCCAAACACACTGATGTGTGCTGTGTTGTCTTGTTACATCAGATCTTATAGTATTGTAACGGTTTTAGTAACGTCCTTTTATTTTACTTAATCGTTGCTCAATCACACTCTAGTCATCCGATCCCTCATCTAACATGTTACACAATCTCTAGAGGTCATATGTCACGCCATGACTCAAACCGTCACACTACTCCCCCCTAAATGAAGGGACGTGACCTCACGTCCTAAGTTTAGAATAAAAAGCAACCGTAACATCAAATCAATACTCTTAGCTAGTTACAAGAATCAGTCTCTAGTTAGTGTCATAGTCTTTAAGCCAACCAGGGGCTTTTCTATTTCTTTGTTGCCTGCTGATGCGGTTCTGAATCTGATCACTGTCTGTACCATCAGCTAGAGGTTCAAGTCTGACCTCGCCACTCTTGGGGCTGCCTGTGGTTTCCTCAGTAGGTAGAGCGTCCAGCCATGTGGGTGCATTGGTACCCTCGTATGGTTTGAGGCGGTTATGGTGTACAACCTTTGGTTTTGTTTTAGCTCCCTTCTGAATGCGATAGGTTACGTCGTCCAGTTGGCTGATGACAAGGAACGGTCCCTCATAAACATCATTTTGTAGTTTCGGACACCGCCCTTTCTTTCTCTTTGGGTTATGTAGCCAGACCGCATCCCCCCGATTAAAGTGGTTGCAACGTACACCCCGATGGTCATAATAGCGCTTTTGACGCTCAGTCTCATGCTTCAAGTGTTGCCTGGCAAATCTATGGACGGTCTCCATTCTCTTCAGTAGTTTTCCTGCATACTCGGACCGGTTGGCAGTCCCTCTAGAGTCGTCTGGAGGATGGCCCATTAGCAGGTCTACGGGCATTGCTGCCTCCCTCCCGAGCATTAACATACTGGGGGTGCACCCGGTCGTCTCGTGTACTGCTGTCCGGTACGCCATCATTAGCAGAGGCAGGTGCACATCCCAGTCACGTTGATTTTCTGCTGTAAATTTTGCCATCATAGACTCCAGGGTTCGATTATAACGTTCAACCATCCCGTCTGATTGAGGGTGCAGAGGTGTAGTCCTTGTTTTTTCGATTCCGAGTAGGGTGCACATTTCTTTGAAGACTGCGGACTCAAAGTTTCTTCCTTGGTCGGAGTGTATCTGTAAGGGTACCCCAAATCTGGCCACAAACTCATCAACCACCTTTGTTGCCACTGTCACAGCTTCCTGGTTAGGAATTGCATAGGCTTCCGTCCACTTCGTGAAGTAGTCGGCTACCACCAGCACGTACTTGTTTGAATTGTCAGACTCCGGAAGAGGACCCAAGACATCCAGCGCTACCCTCTCCATTGGTGCTCCAACGTTGTAATTTCTCATAGCGGCACGAGGTGTCCTCTGTGGTTTCTTGCGTGCCGCACAGAGATCGCACCTCCGGCACCAGTCTCTAACGGTCTGTGAGCATCTGTGCCAATAAAACCTCTGTCTGACTCGTCCAAGTGTTTTTGAGACTCCCAGGTGTCCTGCTGTCTTGGCGTCATGCATGGCACGAAGGACTTCTGGCCTCAGCGTCCTGGGGACCATGAGCTGCCACTGAACATCTTCGCCTGAGTCTGTTTCCCATCTTCTGTATAGGACGCCATCATGAAGCTGTACTCTCGCCCATTGGCTCCAGTATGCTTTCACAGCGCAGCTCTCCGCAGACACTTCGGCCCATGCTGGTCTCTCGGCTGTTGTCTCCTTCCAGTGTATGAGCGGGCTGAGGTCGGGGTCCTTTAGTTGTTCTTGTCGTAGGTCTTCATTGGACCACCTGGAAGTCCAGGAGTCTGGTATCTTTGTCTTAGTTACTTCTCGCGTCTCTGCAGACCTCAGTCCTCGCGCGGTTGTTTCCGCCTTGCCACATTCCTTTGGTGCGGTATCTTGGTGAACCCGTTCCTTCTGTTCAAGGTTTTGACAATGATTACAGTCCTCGCAGGGTCTCCTCGATAGGGCGTCTGCATTTCCGTGCTTTACCCCGCTGCGATGTTCGATGGTAAGGTCGTATGTTCCTAAGAATTCAAGCCATCGTGCTAACTGACCCTCTGGATTCTTGAAGTTCATCAGCCACCTTAAGGCACCGTGGTCTGTCCTAACTAGGAATGCCCTTCCGTAAAGGTAATGATGAAATCTCTTTACAGCATTGACAATGGCCAGGAGTTCCTTACGGGTGACGCAATAATTCCTCTCAGCTTTAGATAGGGATTTACTATAGTAGGCAATCACCTTCTCTTCCCCATCTTGGACTTGTGAGAGCACTGCGCCCAAGCCGATGTTGCTTGCGTCTGTGTCCAGAATGAAGGGGTCTTTGCTCGTGGGGTATGCCAGAACCGGCGCCGTTGAAAGTGTGGTCTTTAACTGGTTGAAGGCGACGTCGCATTCCGAAGTCCATACGAACTCCCTTCCTTTCTCTGTCAAGCGGTGAAGGGGACGCGCAATGTCAGCAAAACCCTTAATGAACCGTCGATAATAAGAGCACAATCCTAGGAAGCTTCGCATTTCGCTTGCTCGAGATGGTACTGGCCAGTCCATTACCGCGCGGTTCTTCTCGGGGTCTGTGGAGATGCCATCGGCGCTAACCACGTGACCTAGGAAGTACACTGACTGCTGGAAAAGGCGACACTTCTTCGGGTTTAGCTTAACTCCAGCATTCCTCAGACGTTCCATGACGTCACGCAGCCTTACTATTTCTGCTTCAAAGGTATCCGCATGGACGATGATGTCGTCGAGGTATGCCAGACACACCTCCCAGGGTAACCCAGCCAGCACTTTCTCGATGAATCTTTCAAAAGTCGCTGGAGCGTTTACCAATCCGAATGGCATTACCGCGAAGTGATAGAGTCCTCCGCTTCCGGTAGCGAAAGCTGTCTTCTCACGATCCTCGGGTGCTAAGGCGACCTGCCAGTAGCCACTTGAGAGGTCCAGCGTAGAGAACCATCGTGATCCCGTCAGAGCGTCAAAGCACGAGTCTGCCAATGGTAATGGGTACGAGTCCCTGAGAGTAACTTCGTTCAGTTTCCGGTAATCGACGCAGAACCGTGTAGACCCGTCTTTCTTCTTAACGAGGACAATCGGTGATGCCCAAGCGCTAGAGGATGGCTCGATGATTCCATCGTTCAGCATCTTCTTTACGTGTTCCTCTGCCTCCGCTCGTCTGTGCATTGGTAGGCGGCGAGCTGGCTGCTTTATCGGTATGGTATCGCCGGTGTTTATTCGATGCTCAACGAGGTTCGTCCTGCCGAGGTCGCCAGGGGAACAAGTAAAGATATCAGCATACTCGATCAACAGTGCACTGAGCTTTTCTCGTTGGGCACTGCTAAGTTCGTTGCCACTCTTCTGAAACATGTCTTCCAGATGCTTTGGCACAGCCGTGCTGCACTTTGTTGGTTCCCTGTTAACACAGCGGACTGGTTCCTCCTTCATTTCGCGAAACTGTGAGTTGACCTCAATAACGTCCTCGCACGATGCGGCAACCGTTCCTTTATACAATGTGCATGGTGTGTTGGTCACGTTTAACACTCTTAAGGGCACGACTTCCTTTTCCGTGTTGACCAGCGTTTTTGCGAGTAGGAGACTTTGTGTCTTTGCGAATCGTACTGAAGGTTCCAGCACGCCCATGCTGCCACTTGACCGCGGGTCAATGAACCTCCCTGGTACGATTAGTTCGCTTCCCGGTGGAATGACGGTTGTGCTTTCCACTACGACTCGACGGCATCCTTGTTCGCTGGACTCAGTTGCAGGAGCAAATTGGAGTTCACAGGAACCATTTTTGCAAACGAGCTCCCCACCAAAGGTGCGTAAGAAATCCAGACCAAGTATGCCTTCTGGCTCGATATCTGCCACCCATATTGGATGAAGGGCTTCGATGTTCCCAACGCGAACTTTGCACATGCCACGTCCCTGGAATGGTGCGGTGCTCCCATTGGCCAATACCATGGTAGTTGCTGCGTCCTCCAACAATGGTCGGTCACTCTGTGGGATCTGTTCAATAACGACGGACTTTATAATGGTTATATTTGCACCGGTATCAATTAAGAAATCAACCGGGACTCCTTGAACATAGCCCATTATGTAAAGCCCGTCGTTACAGTCCTTTACTTTTCCCGATTTAACAGCTGGGTTGTTGGGTCGTATTGACTGTTCAGCTACCGAGTTCAGGCCCTCGAGCTCGGCAGACTGTCGTTTCCCGATAGTGGACTGTTGACTTGTTGCTTTGTGGTTTGTGCTCTTTTGGGACAGTCACGTCGAAGATGGTTTTCTTATCGCCACAAGCCCAGCATCCGTCTCCTCGAAAGCGTTGGTGGTTCTGTTGCACAGAGCAAAGGCCTTGAACCAGGCGTTTTAACTCCTCTATCTCCTCGCGCAGGCCGTCATTCGTCTTTTTCGTTTTGTCGTTCTCGGCGCTGTTCGTTGTAACTTGAGCGGCTCTCGCTGACCTTTGGCGTTGTTTCTCAGCGCTCATGAATGCTTCAAGCTCTACGGCAACGCCCAGTGCTTCGTTTAGTGACTTTGGTCGTGCTTGACGTATCTTCCATCGCATGTCTGTCTCCGTTATAGCGTCTAGGAAGTAGTCTCGGGCAAGGATATCACGTAAGTCTACTGCTGCGCTTGGATAGGCTTGACGGGTCAAGCGCCTGATGGCCTGTGCCAACTCAGGTAGACTCTCATCTTTCTCCCGCTGGCGGTTCTTTACGTTGACTCTGAACATCTCGGTTTTATTTTCAGTTCCTGTAATACTTAAGGTCTGATTACATTGACCTATTGCAATACTAGTATCACATTACTTGTATAAATGGATTTGTGTCACCATAAATAAATCAGTTAGACTTTAGTCCTAAACTGTCTAGTTCAAGCTATTACAGTTCCGAACCGTGTTGCGAGCGCCGCTGTCAGGCTTTTAAAGTTACGTCTCTCTTCACCACTTAGGTCACCAAGGACTGTTCGCGCCTGTCCTACGAGGCTCACGGCGAGGTAGGCGGCTTTCTCTTCGCTATTCCAATCATTAAGGTCAGCGACCATTTCGAACTGGGCCTCGTAATCCTCCCAGGATGTTGTCCCCTCGTACACAGCGGGACGTACGCGAGGTCTCGTGGGCTGATATTGTTTTGCACCACCGCCCCCTTTTCCTGTTTTGGTGATTTGAGTAGCGTTGTTTACGGTTTCTTCATCCTTTGCCTTCGCTAATTCTTCGATTTTAGCGAGAGCGTCGAACAGTTCATCGTTCTCGTGGTCTACCATGTTTTTCTCGTTACAATTTCCATTGCTTGTGGTTGTCGAGCTCGTTTGTTTACTTTCGACTGTCAGCAATCGTTTCGTTAAATCGTTTAACCTATTCTCCAGTTGGGAATTCTGTGTGTTCACGGTCTCACTCAGCGATTCCACAGCTTGAAAGATCTTTCCGAGTTGGTTGCATGTCGAGTCGTCTTGTTCTTCTTCGTTCTTTCCCTTGACGATTACCGGTGTCGACATTCTCCACGTGTCTGAGCATGCTTGTTCCAGCTCCTCGGGGTTCATGTCCATCAAACTGTCAAACTTCACTTCCGAATCAATAGTACATTTACTTGACATTTTCTTGTAGTTAATCCCAAACGCGGCCACCAGTTGTAACGGTTTTAGTAACGTCCTTTTATTTTACTTAATCGTTGCTCAATCACACTCTAGTCATCCGATCCCTCATCTAACATGTTACACAATCTCTAGAGGTCATATGTCACGCCATGACTCAAACCGTCACAGTATCAGTTGATGCACAGGGGGAATTGAATTCCAACATGGACTACACGAAGGATATTTTTGATCCTTTTAGTTTGTCCACAGATGATAAGAGGATGGATGTTCACCTCAAATTGCATTACGGTTACTGGAATTAGTTTGGTTATGGATTTCACGAGTTGTCTGTTATTTATATTACTTATAATTTATTATTACATACAATCCAGCAATTTAGTTGTGTACATGTATCAAGCTTAAGTATTATGTCAAACTTGTTGATCATGATTGCAATAATTTTACATTAGCATTTGCTGAGAACTACCTTGTTATAATAACTTGATATAAATATTATTGCTGATCTGAACATTTTAAGCTAGACTCAGAACATATGCATGCCATAGACTATATCCACAAAACAACAATACTGACTATTTAGTGAATAATATTATTTAGTTATCAACTAAATAAGTAGTTTAACTTGATATACTAAACTGTGAAATCAAGAATAGCAAGTATGATATGGTTATACACAATGATATATTGGTTGAGTAGTTTACACAATTAGTTATTATCCTTTTTATTCAAGGATATAGGCCGGCCAGGCTACACTCTATTCTATAGTAATATATATTTCATATTCACTGGGCATTCTTCATTAGAGTGTTTCCAATAAAGCTGGGCACTACTAATTAGATGTCAGTGTTTATTAGATGCAAAGAAACAAAAGAAAACAAAAGAGTGAGTGTCTAATAGTGTATATTGGTGTAGTTTGTATTGCCCAGGTTTATTGGAATCACATACTCTATATATAGAACAATTGATAATAATTACTGTTAATTACTGTTACTGTTAATTCTGTTCCACTAATAAAATATATTGCTTCTGAACTAATATTATTGTACTCTCTTTGTTTTTGGCTTAATAGATATTCATCTTAGTTTTATTAGCTGTTTTTTTCCCTCTCGTGACCAAACTATTTTGATTTGTGAAATTACATCATGACGAGCTGCAAGCCCAGTTTTAAGGGCACCACATGGTGCCTATGCATGATACATTTCCATCTGATAAGACTTTTAGAGTATATATCCATTGATGATCTGTTAAATCTCTAGGTCGCCGTCAGCAAGCAATGAATGCTCGCACGGACTGCTTGATAAGCACCTTTAAAGGAAGGCGCATCAGCTTAACCTCGATATAACAGATCTATATAAAAGTACCATACTGTGAAAATTAATATGACGACAAATCAAACCCATATATTCCTTATTCGATGTATTCTCGACCTACATGTATACCAGTATATAAGGCGTGCAGCTCGTCATGTTTCCTGTTTCAGTTAGTTTTATTTAATGTATTTTAATGCCTAAAGACATTATTTTGCCAAGCCAGTTGACACTCATGAATGAAATACATTATCAGAAGTAACAATCCTTCTCTGTTGTCATATTTTTTCCAACCCACAATAGCAATTGTCAGTGCGAGTTAAAACTCTGGGGGTATGTACACATGTTTACTTGGAGTAGGAACATGTCTTATGTCATTACTCTGGAAGCCAAACTAGCATAACAAATTCATGTCTAAATAATATACATATTTGGTCTGCATGCCTTATATTGTTACTGTTTATATATTTATCATAAACATTATTGGCATGTACTGGAAGAACATGACCTGTGGTTCAAATTGTAGGATTAATGAAGATGAAAGGATTTGCCCTGTAGTATTCCTCTGCTAAGGAGTTTAAAAGGGTCTGTTTCTTGTACATAAAACCCATTAAAAATCTAACATCAGTCCCTCAACCTGATCAGACACTTCACAGATAGCCATCCTTGTGCTCGATCCAACTTGAGTGCCATATAGTATATTTCTTTGTTTCTGGATATCAACCTCTTGACTCAGGAATTGATCAGTTTATAATTTCTCCTTACTAAGTTGCATTCAGGCAACCACACCACTAAGGGAGAATTTCCTATATGATCATATTGCACTTAATTGATATAAAAATGTAGCTATTATATATTTATTTACAAATTGACAGAAGTTTCAAAAGAAATAAATGCTTAAAAGTTATAATAAAAGGAAATAGCTAAAACATATGTGATATTACTGTCATAATTTCAAATAAATAGCTAAATAATAAAGTCACAGCTGTACGCTCTAGTTATAGACTTGTAAACATTGCTAAATAATAAAAGTTGTATTATTTATACCATACCTTTCATTCTAAACGGCGAGTGGTTTGCTGTTGAGTTTATTTCTGACAAAACCGAAACCTTTTCCTTTGCTGCTTTTATAAATTCGCCTACAGCGAAACGCTTGTACTTGTGCTTTGGCATCGTGTAACGAGGTCAATATAACACACGCGGTGTACAATAGCAGCATTAGTTTTTGTAGATTTCTGCATTTACAAAAGCAATTACCGAAAAAACAAAAACCATACGTCTCTGAACATAAGATAGAGGATGTCGATCATCGTGATTCGAGGCCCTTGTTTATCCCACAGAAAAATCCTATACAAGCTAAAAGTAGTACGTTTTGGGGTTCGAAATATCACCTAACAGTTATGCCATTATGAAATACGTCGAAAAAAAGTACTTAATTTAGAAGTGCACTGAAACGGGTATCAAAATAAAGCTTGTTTTCTCCTCTGTCGCTGTGTCGTTGAAGCAAAGCTTTCCGCGCAATCCCAAGAGACTTAGCGAACCTTTTATATACTGTACTAGACTAGATTCCAGTCCACTATAGAAAAACGCTCGGTCAATACTCCATTTTTGGCTTCACTGATATGTCCGGAAACCTGAGCCAGCTGACCCGGCGTGAATGCGTCTGGACGGAGCCACCTTTAGGGAAGCAAGGGTGGCCGAATGGTGAGAGCCTCGGTCTGTCACCGCTGTGTCCCGGGTTCGATTCCCGTACCTGGGATCACATGTGATTTGAGTTTGTCAGTTCGTTCTCTCCCTTGCTTCGAGGGTTTTTCTCCGGGTAAAAACGAACTAGTGAGCTGAAAGTTGTATGTATAGAATATTAGAATGTGGTGGTAGTGTGTATGAGAGTATAGTGTCCCCCAATTAGTGCGCAAGCGCTAGAACGCATTGGACACTTAAATAAACAGTTATTTATTTATTTTATTTATTTTTAGTCTGCCGTCTTCGCTGAAATCTAATTTTTCTCAAAAAGCGTAATAACGTCACTGTGGTGCAGTAGGATATTAGGATAACTCCAATCCTAATGAAACCGGCACATATCATGTCAAACTTTAATCTATCTCTAGACTTGGTATAAAAATATATATATATATATATATTTAGTTCGTCAACAGCAACATATTTACTTCACATGTGATAACTAACCGTAGGGCCCCAGGTTATTTCTCTTTCAGGGAAAGTTGAACACCGTAAATAATCGCAGTAACAAATGTATGTCAATGTGTCAGTGTGTGATAGTCAATGTATAATGATCTAGGTTTAGGATATATATCATTGTGTATAAAGCCGAATGTAACTACGTAGTAATACTGAATTTAATTTCAATAGTAAATATATATACCTTCTGTGTAGGTGTAGAAAAACGATAAGATGCTGCACCGCTCATGTTTGTATAATGTCCCTGCCGTGTTTCGTGTATGTCGGTCGGTGAAACTGCATGCTGCGGCTTGTTGCGCCTCAATTCCGGTATAGGGCCAATCATGATACATACATACATACATACATAGTTTATTTGTTTCTGCAGGTTTGTTTACATGACGCAAGACTTAAGTCCTGATGTGGACCTGCTTATCTACCTATCTAAGGTGTAAAATTGATAATTTATCAGTTTAATAATAAATAATAATAATATAAATAATGTACATACATATATAAATTTGACGATTACTATTTAATTATGAATGATTGGACAATAATATAATTTAATTAATAAATTCCTCATGCCTAAATCTGATCATTGAGGATTCTTTAACGAAACTTATAGATTTAATTATGTCCTTATTGTTTTTACGTTTGACTTTGAATGATTCCACGCTAGAACTGTTTCTGATGGAGTCAGGAAGTGCATTCCATGCTAGAGCAGCTCTGTGTCTGAAAGATAGTCTACCAATTTCAGTTCTTGGGCTTGGGAGTTCAATGTTCATTTGGTTTGAACCGTTCGATAAGCAGACCGATACTGAGTCAAATCATTACTCGATTGGATAAACAAACAAAGTATATTCCTTATGTAGAAAATAACCACAGGAACCCAATAAGACTGTCGTCACTCATTCAATATCCGTGTGTCATTTCGTGAAGAGGTCATTCAATCGTTTCATCGTAGATGTTCGAAAAATAAAATCTCTCGTGATTTGAAGGTGTCACCTCGTGCTATTAGTCGAATATGCTTGGAATATCGGTCTACTTATTGGCAAACGGAATCGAATATTCACTGAACGGGTGTTACTAAAACGAGTAACGGAGTAATGAGTAACGAGTAACAGAGTGACGAGAAAACGAGTAACAGCCAAATTTCGCCACATAGAAATTTTCAATAGCGAGTAATGAACTAATGACAAAACGAGTAACAGCCAAATTTCGCCACATAGAAATTTTCAATAGCGAATAATCGACTGCTTATGATATTTTGCGAAACGATGCGATACAGATCTTTTGCGAAGCGAACTCTACTGTACAATATGTGATAATTGTAATTCTTCACTTTCTAGAGGCCTCTTTGGTCAAGAACGACCTGTGTTATATATGAGTAAACATGTATAGTGAGCCGGTGAAACTGAAAAAAAGTACGTAACGTAGTGAGTCAGCTTAATTAGCTCAGACATGACATCATGACAATATAAAGTCAATATTACCTGATTATCTTCTGCTACGGCTGTAAACATCGAAGCAAATCATCTGTTGTTCTCTGAGGCTTTACATATAAAGTCATCGAGAAACCTTTTATGTTAGTCTTTCCATCCAAAAAGTCTGCTTTTAAAAGCCATTGACGAGATCTGATGAGCTCATTGACAACAACTAAAGGTGGCGGCACTGTTATTGCAAGGACGTCCTGCATGGTTTTTATAGTCTTCTATGAAACGTTGTCGTTGAATTTCGTGCAATGTATACCTCATTCTCTCATCCAAATCCACGAATACTCGAGTAAATGTTTTTGGGACTTCTGTTAAGCAAATCTTCCCCCAAAAAAACTATAATCATCTACGAAACGAAATGAGAGTTGTAATGGAGGGGTTTCCCCAGGGGGGGGGGGGGGGGGGGGGGAAGGGGGGGTACTCAGAGGTATCAGTGACGGGGAGGTGCGAATGAGGCCAAATGTTTTAACCCAAAAAAAGTCCATTACGCAAAAACAAGACCCAAAAAAAGTCCGACGGCCCAGAACGTAACCCCCCAAAAAATTTTTTTCTCCGCATTAAAAAATAAGGTAAAAACACCAAGCCGGAATGCGAGATAGTTTATGCGTCCACCTCTATTTATTCATTGTGCTTTATACTACAAAAACGAAATAACTATGGTATAATTCTGTGTCATGTCATTTACGTATTACGTAGTTTAAACTTGTTAATGAAATCGTTCTACATAAAATCGAGAACGGTAGGATATCATTTTTATCAACCCCCCAAAAAGTCCTTGCCAAAATCTTTATATCAAAAAAAGGCCATCAGAAAATTGCTAACCCCAAAAAAGTCCGAAGTCGCGAATTTCAAACCCAAAAAAGGCCTTCGCACCTCCCCGTGACTTATACCCCTGAGTACCCCCCCTAGGGGGGTTTCCCCGCGGGCGACAGCTAGAGAACCAGAAAATATTACTTTATCTACCTTTTTTGTAACTTACATTTAGCAGGAAATTCGCTAATCTTGACGACAACGTTTCATAGAAGACTAAAGCCAAGACGATTTGGCAGCCTTGCAATAACAGTGGGCCGCCGCCACGTTTGTTGAGCTCGTCAATGGATGGAAAAACTAAAGTATTGTTTATCTTCCCAGCCAAACTGCGACACTCTTGAGCTTTCTTTTCATAGCTTCTGAGATATACACGTTATAGAGATTCTGATTCTTGGATTTTATTCACCCAGTGGTTTGACAATCCATGCATGCACGTAAAAATGTTTTGATTTCGCGATCGTTTCTTATCCATTTCAGCCGTGGGAACGGTCCATTCTGATTGGTTGATTTTTACAGAAATGTGATGTCCGCTGTCATATACGTTACATAAGCCATCTAGCTACGCTTCGCTCCGACGGCAATAACATAGCTCGTTCTTGACCAAAGAGGCCTCTAGAGAGTGAAGAATTATACAATTATCACATATTGTACAGTAGAGTTCGTTTCGCAAAAGATCCGTATCGCATCGTTTCGCATCGTTTCATTTCGCATCGTATCGCATGCCTGACCAGGTTCTTTCCAGGAGTCTACGCAGTGGTAGGTGCCATCTTAGACGGAACTGGGCTTCCTGTGGTTTACACGAAGTTTTCGTGAACTGGTCCCCTGATTAAGTGTCTGTGCATAAACGGCTTTATTCGGCAGCCTCTCAATGGGATCGGAGGGAGGTAGCTTTGAAAATGGCTAAGAAATTGACTTATTGACGATTACTGTTGTTTGACATTTTTACGGTAAGATTTTAAGATGTATTTTATATTATATATTTGTCTATTATCCTTAGCTTACTGATCCATTACCCTTATTACTTGTTTTTGAACAATTTTCTATGTGGCGAAATTTGGCTGTTACTCGTTTTGTCATTAGTTCATTACTCACTATTGAAAATTTCTATGTGGCGAAATTTGGCTGTTACTCGTTTTCTCGTTACTCTGTTACTCGTTACTCATTCGGCTCCGTTACTTGTTTTAGTAACACCCTTCACTGAATAATAATAATAATAATAATAATAATCTCTACACGAATTGAATTCAAATTGCTGGTTCTGGTATTCAAGGCCTACCATGGCTTGGCTCCAACATATCTTTGCGAATTGGTAAAATCCGCTGAACGAATAATGCTTAACAATTTTGTAATAATCAAGTCAATAATGGACTCTAGATGGGTACGCTTGACCTGGTTTGACTGTAATTATTCCGAGAAACGGATGATGCCTGTTTTGATGTCACCGAATAATGCGCGCAATGTTGCAGATCTCAAACCAATGAAAAGGTTAAAAATTGGTAGATTGTGGCCAGTAAAATTTAGCATTGCTTCATAAAATCACTAAAGAAATCATGACGGGCTAAAGCATTATATAACTGATATTTAATCATTTCCGCGTCTCCCGATATTAAAACAATTCAAAGTAAACTTGTTATTTCTACCGAGACTGAATAATACAAAGCTGTTATCGTTTGAAATGTTTTGTACAAACTTTATAGTTTCCACAGCAACCCTGATGACGTAATGCCACAAGCCTGGGCTCATTCCTCCTAATTAAGTATGACAAGCATGCACGTCGATTAGCCTGCGTAGCGGCCCAAAGGGAAGGGTGAAAGGAAGTAGAAGGGAAGGGGATTACAATCCCCTCCCAAATATTTGACTGGCAACTGACATATAGACCCCTCCCCCCGAATTCAGGCGCCGATCCAAACCGATATTAAAATTTAATCTTAAAAATCTGTGCCCTAGCGTGTCCACAGAACTAGTTTGCCTAACAATTCGCAGAAACTGGGGTCGTATTTCTTATCTGGATCCAATCACAGATTTGCTCTTTGAGTTTCAAAATACAAAGTCGAACTTCTTGAAACTTGAGGTGCATATAGGACGTATTTCTTTCTTTCTTTCTTTCTTTCTTTTGTGAGCTTCGCATTTGCGAGTTACAGGACCGTATATAACCCAAAATTCAAGGGGGGGGCAGTACGTATTTAACAGCAAAAAATAACTAAAATAACTAAAAATAATACAATTCTCAGTACTTTTTGGTATCTTTTTCGCCTTGCTAGGGGGGGGGAGGGGACAACTACCCCCCCTGCCACTGTGCTGTGTACGGCCCTGAGTTACAAAGGTTTGAAATCGTGATATATATAGCTAATTGCATAATCGTTTTCCTATCCATCCTTGCGGTCTCAGCTTCCTTTTCGCCGTCTTCTTCGCCGACTTTTAGGTCTTCTAGACGATGTGGATTCATCTGACGGTTGTGATTATCATAAAATGAATGTTTCGTCAAACATGATTGCTTATAACGGAATCAGTTCGGAATCAGTTCTGGGAACTGACGCGCGAATGGATTCCAAGAAGAGGTCACAGTATGTGTGGACGAGGTCATGAGGCCCGCTAGCTATCTTTAATTTGTAGAGGTGGGGGATGAGGGTAGGGGGCCATATAGATATTTGCATCTTGGTGCAATTTTCACCGACAGAGAAAACCAAACAGTAACAAAGATCGTAAAGTATTCTGTAGCGTTTCGTGAAAGGTAAATAAAGACTCGGAAATCAATAAATAAAGACTCGGAAATCAATAAATAAAGACTCGGAAATCAATCAATAAAGACTCGGAAATCAATAAATAAAGACTCGGAAATCAATAAATAAAGACTCGGAAATCAATAAATAAAGACTCGGAAATCAATAAATAAAGACTCGGAAATCAATAAATAAAGACTCGGAAATCAATAAATAAAGACTCGGAAATCAATAAATAAAGACTCGGAAATCAATAAATAAAGACTCGGAAATCAATAAATAAAGACTCGGAAATCAATAATAAAGACTCGGAAATCAATAAATAAAGACTCGGAAATCAATAAATAAAGACTCGGAAATCAATAAATAAAGACTCGGAAATCAATAAATAAAGACTCGGAAATCAATAAATAAAGACTCGGAAATCAATAAATAAAGACTCGGAAATCAATAAATAAAGACTCGGAAATCAATAAATAAAGACTCGGAAATCAATCAATAAAGACTCGGAAATCAATCAATAAAGACTCGGAAATCAATAAATAAAGACTCGGAAATCAATAAATAAAGACTCGGAAATCAATAAATAAAGACTCGGAAATCAATAAATAAAGACTCGGAAATCAATAAATAAAGACTCGGAAATCAATAAATATAGACTCGGAAATCAATAAATAAAGACTCGGAAATCAATCAATAAAGACTCGGAAAGATCTTTACATCGCGCTTGTATATAATGACGAAAAGCTAGATTACTTTACGAACTATTACCAAGCGACATTTACATTTTATAACTTCCAGTAACAGACATATTCAACTAAATGCTTTGAACACAAGTTCAATGTGCATGCAAACTATACATGATACTAATCCCAACCCAAAATGTGTTTTTATTAAAATGTGTTTTCATGTTTCTAAGTACGTAATGATTCTGTCATTCAAGTATTGCCCCACTGAGCAGTATCCCAAATATTACTTAACATTTGCATCACACATGACAAGCAGTGACCCATATTGACGGCAATGCAAAGTCTACAAAGTCTTCATATTGACAATGCAAAGTGTTTACACTTGGTGGTTTACTGAAGTAAACGAGTTACCGAATCTTGGCAGAAATTAGAAAACTATTGATTGTTGAGCGGTTAACCTTAGTTTTCTGATTTGTACCGGCTTGGTAAAGTGCTCAAGTGTAAACACGGCCATATGTCACCGAACTTAAATTTGGCTCGCTTGTAGGATTTTTCACAAACAATTAGCCATTTGTTATCGATCTCTCGGACTGAACTGAGGCAGATGAAATAATAATAATAAATCATAATAATAAATCATGTTGCTGCGCCGTCTCCCGATATTAAAACAATTCAAAGTAAACTTGTTATTTCTACCGAGACTGAATAATACAAAGCTGTTATCGTTTGAAATGTTTTGTACAAACTTTATAGTTCCACAGCAACCCTGATGACGTAATGCCACAAGCCTGGGCCCATTCCTAAGTATGACAAGCTGCACGTTGATAATGTCATATATGCATGAGCATATCCCACACGTCATTCCGCACGATTCGCTCTCTTAGTAATATGGTCTCTTGTCGAGGTACATTCAACTGCGAGTCGGGGTTGTAATACGTATTCCATATATGGTATGAGCGTATAGCGGCCCAATTATTAAAAACTTCTTAACCTTTTAAAACTTTATATCAAATCTGAAACTCGAATCATCAAATTAATCACTTTATAGTCTGCCCCATCCCTAACCCTAACCCTAACCCTCCGCTTTAACGCACTTGACCACGAGGGATTACGCTGCCAAACTCTGCATTTTTTCTAGCTTTTGAAAATATTTTGCATTGCAAATACCTATTAACCAAATAAACACCGCTGGATGTGTTTTGAAATTCTTCACGGGTTTCTGCCGCTTGGGAATCACGTATTGCCATAGTGACCGATTATCATTGAAAGTTTGATTGGATTATCGTGATTCCCAAGCGGCAGAATTCAAAATTCAGAATTTCAAAACACATCCATCGGTCAGTAAACACCACAGGTAGCCCAAGCTGTGTATCAGTACATTATTATAAGAGAATGTATGTGGATAATGTCAATAAAATAATAAAATGAAAATGAAATCCTCTATAGAGTCGTCTGTATCTTTTCCAATTATTCCTTTATTGCCTGTAAAGATTTGAAGCGATTTGGACGAGAATTGAGTGAGTTATAGCCATTTTAAAATTAGATCTTCTCAATTTTAAAGTGGTTTGTCCCCAATACGCTTATGTAAAGAGGTTTGACTGTTAGACAATTATAATATTCTAACGATAAAAAAAATGAAACAGGGGTTGGAATTACAACAACACAGCCTACTGAGGATGTTGATGAAAGAACGTTGGGCATTGACATCAGTGATGAGAAAGAACTGGAGACCAGTGTTTCATTGGATGAATTCTTGAAGAGACAATCCTTCAGCAAGTTCAAGGTATACATATGTATATATTTGTACATTTGATATGTGCGCAAGTTGTGTTGGATACCGACGATGTAAGTGAGCGAGAAAAAAAAAATTAACAAACATTTTCACAACAAATATATAAACGGTAAACGAACGACTAAGGACCATACTGCCATGAATAGTCCTACATGGATCGTTGTAACAAATCATTATCTTCGTGCATTCCAGATATAAGCCGAGAGCGCGCGCAGTTTGTTTTCATTTTTAATTTAGTTTTGTATCTTTCACAAGGCCTTGTCATGGCGAATATTGAAACATATTTCTCCCTGATTATGGTCATGCATGGACGCTCAGTCCGAAACTTCGCAAGTAAAAAAAAAAAAAAGGGTCGAAAAAGCTCTTTCTACGCATTTCTAGAGAGAAGAATACAGTGGTGGATATTTCGGGGAATCCCCTTATTAATATGCATATTTCAATGTCGTAAACAATGTACACAGGGCGAATTCATCGGGAATATATTACCTAGTTTAATGTAGTTTTCATTTGAGACGAAAAATAGATCGACTTTTAATGACATTTAACCATCGAGCCTTGTTTTAATTTTAATTTGGTTCGGGTTTTTTTCTCTACTGAGTAGAAGATCACATATTGAACGACATCACTAGCCCTGATTAGATGGATACCACTGCTATAATAGCCGGACATTTCGCTTTTGCTAGTTTTGTCTTTATTTGTTTTTAAAGCTTTACATTGTAAAGAGCATCAATATTTTGGTTTGTTGTGCGTTTTTAGGAATTTAAACATTATTCTCTGGTTCGCTAAATAATGCTAAAAATGCTTATTCGTCAGAAAATCTAGTAGAGCTCTTATCACATTTCAATTTACATTGAGGCTTACCGCAAAGATTCTTAGCAAACATTGTTTAAATATTAGTATTTTGTATTGCGTGACAGAATTTGACTCGCAAAAAAACGAAAACCAAACATCTAAATTACAAAATTATTTTGGTAAGAATTTTCTTATAACGATATAAACAACATATCCAACAAACAGTTTTGTGAGGTGAATAGTTTGGATTTTAGCTTTTTGATGACGTCATGTGCAACCAAGAATATACCACACGTGAATAGTACTTTTCGTGCTCTCTGATTGGCTATTATTATTATTATTATTATTATTATTATTATTATTATTATTATTATTATTATTATTATTATTATTATTATTATTATTATTATTATTATTATTATTATTATTATTATTCAATCTCGGAAATTCCTTGTCTACTCACCTCCACTTCGGGGAATAATAGTATTGTTAACTAGTCATAGAAATATTCAGGACGTGAGATTTATTATATTGATAGTCAGACAGTTCGAATCGTCCTTCGTCTATCCTCTCAGAATTTTAGCGCGCGTAATATCACGCAATTACACGCCATCGAGCGCGCGCTGAAAATAACTTTTCGCTAGATCGTCACTCTGTTTTTACTAAAAGAAACTCATTTTCTCTTTACTTTTTATTGAAAATGGTTTTAAAAGGTAATTCTACGTTTTAATGTTCGATTTAGAATCAAGTGAATGACAAATTCGATGAAACACTAACACATTTTGCACCGTTATTTTGAGACGACATTAGCGGAAAATAATGCTGTCTCTCTCTAGATCAAAATCTTAAGAGAATCGCGATACATACATAAAGATACGATAAATAGATATGCAGTTCGATCGATCGGCCAACGCATGGACTCACACTGTTTTGGTAAGTATAAAATTGACATTATGACATGTTTTTTCATTTATTTTCCTCGACTAATTAGGCACAGCCTTTATAAACTGTGTCACGTTCGTGTTTACCGAGAATCCTTCAGGTGTTGTGGCGTTTTGAAAACATTCTATAGTCGAAATATGACCATCAGAGAGGTCCATCAAACTCAGAGTACCATATGTTTTTTCGGCACCTCCTTCGGTTTCCTATATCTGAGATATCTGAGTGATGAAGACTGAGATTCTCCTTACCATTATACATTTTAATCAATATGCGTCATATATCCCTTTATTCAGTTCTACTGCATTCGTAGCATCGCATTCTTTTATTGCAATCAATCTAAGAGAAAAAAACAATACAAAGTATTTTGGGAAATGGCATTAAAAAGTCAAATTCTCTTCTTTCTTTTTTTACAAAATCGACAAAAGTTGTTTTTTCGTACTTTATTGCTGTAACTATGATTCTATATAAATCAAACATCTACTGTACATATGAAAGACCGATGTGGAGGATTGTAAAACGGACGATAAAATGTAACTGAAACACAGATCAAAGAACCTCTTTAGATTCAAATGCAAATTTCGTACTCTCATTCGAAGTACATCACTGGATCTCAATTCTGATTGGTTGGCAGACGTCTGATAAACGGGGAATCCCCTGACTGTATCCTCGGGAATCTACGTGTACAGTTTAGAAGTATTGAACATTGGAATACAGGCTAACTTTGGAATCGAAAGTTTACCTATTTCATTTATTGTAGACCGTATCAGAATAACATAATAATCATTATCCTCTAGTACAGTATTTTGTAATCATGTCATAATCTGTACACGTATTTCATTTCTACCACTGAAGAGAGATTTGTGTAATAATAACAAATTAGTCGAATTGTTACAAAAGAAAAGAGAACATGCAATATCTTCAGAGAAAACTCATACAAGAATCCCGCACATCAACCGATGTCCGTTGCCATTCATGATTCGCTGAATTGGTGACTGAATCGCAGTACTGAAATTGCAAGGAAAGCATATATATTGTTCTACCGTAAACACTGTTTTATTCGCACTAAGATATCTATATTTAGTTCAAATAGGCTACATTTCAGTTAGAAGCCCGACTTCACGCTAGTAGAGCGTCTAGTCTATTGTTTTAAATGAGAACGGCTTATGATTAGCAGGACGTCTGTACTAGGCCTCAGCTCCAGTGTGTGATGACAATAAATAATAATAATAATAATAACTTTATTCATGTCTCGGTGTGTTTAGCTTTCCTTCTGCGAGGGGGAGGGGGATGGGGTATTCGCATGGCTGCGTTGGCAGAACTGATTCCGAGAAACGACTAATTGCCGATTTGCCCCTCCCCCCTAAATAAAAAAAAAGCTGATTCCGAGAATATTATTGGACAACACCCTGCTGCGAAGAAAAAGAGTAAAAATCAATGAAGGAAACCATCAAACAGTACAGTTCTTGTCACTACGAAGCTTTGTTTAGACCACAAATTTTGATTTCATGGCGAAGTACATTGATCCGTCATATGAGGTTTATTGTGTTTCTAGTTTTTGATAATCGATTACAATGAAGTGCACAGTGGGATGGTTCAGTATTAATTTTGTGAGCTTCAGTTCGTATTTACAAGTTATAAACAAGGTTTGAAATTGTGATGTGCTATTTCACCCAGGTAATTCAGTCAGGCTTTTGCCGTAACTTATCTAGATTTTTTCAAGTAGCACTCTTTTCTGAAATAGAAAAAAAAGTTTGACATCATATGTACAAGTTGTAGAAAACTTTTTGCCAGATTAAAAAATTGTCAGTAATTTGCACAAGGGCACTTTTGTATAATAAATGATGTCTGCTCGCGATCGATGTCGATGCATTGACGTTGTGTCTCATCCTATATCAATTATGATAATAATAAGAAGTAGAATAAGAATAAGAAACATAAGAATGAGAATAATGAGAATAATATTTATTTAATGTGAGTAACAAATACAGCAATAAGGGCTGGTTTCCAATTTGGCCCACAACTAAGATATACAACAATAATGATGCTAACTATACACCTAATTTCAAAAACGTTGTCCAATAATAATCAAAAAAGCCAAATAGGATTTCATTAAAAGACAAAGGAAGTGCACTCAAGCTGAACTGTTTCTTTTGTCTTTTTGAATGAATTCGTATTTGGCTATTTGGACAACGTTTTTGAAATTAGGTGTATACAGTATATACCTATTAACACTTATAACATAGCTATGATATAACGTGCGCTCTGATTGGCTAACAAGCGTGTACCAAATCTCGATGGGTGCACGCTAATGACGTCATGGAAAATCACTTGTCAACTTTGTTGTTCAAATAGTTTCATGAACTGAAAGACGCTTCAAAGAGCGAAATGAATCTCAAAAAAGACAGGAAAACAATGCATTTAAAGGAATTACGCTTTATCATTCTAAGAAGAAGTCAAATGTCACAGCATATTTCAAATATCGGAGAAAAAGATGTGGAAATTCTGAAGTTTTGGTGTTTGTAATGTCGCTTCGTTGTGATTCAACAAGACTCGAGTGAAGCTGCAGGGTTGACCAAAATTAATCAGTAAAAAACACTGGCTCAAAATCACCATATTCTGATTCGCTACAGCTCAATGTGGCCATTGAAATGAACTGAGATTGACTGTCTACAAGACTACAACACTCGTTCTTCGACTGAGTCCAAACTACACAACTGTAAGTAAGCTTAAGCTTATTACTGTACACAGTCGATGATTGAAGCTTGGGAAACGTGCAAACTGAACGTCGAATTCTCAACCATCTCCAAACTAGCAAATGAAAAAGGGAGCTCAAAACGTCTACAAGAAATGTTAATGAATTTTCAAAGAGGATTCAATTTGTCCCATCGTTCAAAAACAACCTGTTTCTTTGCCGAAAACTTGCATATAATTTTAGCTCAAATCGCAAGTACTCAACGGTCAAGTACAACAATCAGATTTATTCAAAAACTTTTGTAATGTATTTACTTTAAAAACTTTGTACTTATTTCGATTTCATTCAGAGTTCGAACTAGTATGAAAATGACCGAACATGTGGTGTTAATTTGCCGTTTTATAATGAACTTATTGAGCTTTTTCTTTACGTCGGTATGTAAAATAAGTCTTAACTCATCGCGCGATCGACCAAGAAAGTTAGTTTTCTAAAATAAAATAAACAAATAATTATCTAACATTTGATTGTGGCTATGTTATAAAAGAATTGGTAAACACTTAGCGTGCTACCATCGAGTCTTGGGTGCACTTGGTCGGTTGCTTAAAGCACTCAAGAAGCTAGAGTTGCACTCGGCTACGCCGAAAAAGTGCATTATAATCCGGCAATTACAGTTACACTGTATTTAAGATGCGGCCCTCAAAAAATTACGATGACGTTAACTATTAACACTTTACAGGAATTCCATTGGCGTTTGCAATTTTTCTGTATTTGTAATGTCTCAGGCTGAGCTGAGCTTGTTTGGACTTCGAGTCCCTTAAATTATTCAAAAATAATAATAAACAAATCAATCAATCAATGTTTTCCTCGTTGTTCTTGGAACAACATTTAGGGGCTTCTACTGACGCGAGCATGCTAAGACTCTACCAGTTTGTGTAGTGTTCTATGGAAGTAAGCTTTCCTGATATCTGTTTCAAGGTGTGACTGGGTTGACCAATTCTAGTGCTTTTTTCATCTACAAATTAAAGTTCAGTGTTTGGTGATCGTACAATATGTGCGAACCAGTTTAGTTGCTGGCTACAATTAGTTATTCAAGATT
Source organism: Actinostola sp. cb2023 (assembly GCA_033675265.1). NCBI lineage: Eukaryota > Metazoa > Cnidaria > Anthozoa > Actiniaria > Actinostolidae > Actinostola > Actinostola sp. cb2023. Next base: position 85,158 of record JAUJYZ010001135.1, read on the forward strand.
TGGTTTGGGTTTCATTTCAGATTTTTCAGTCCCTTCGCCAGTAAATCAGTTTCCTCCCATATCTTTATGAGTTCCCTCGCATCTTCAGAAGAGGAATTGATGCTTTCGAAAAGCTTCTCTTTACTCAATTCTTCGACAGCATTCAAAACTTTTTGTTTGATTTCTCCAGCTATTTCTGGATGAGCTTTGTCATTCCGGAGTTTTTGGATTTTGTCTACCAAGCTTTCTTTGTCGGGATCCCAATCAAAATGTTTTTTCAGATTCTTCAATCTCTCTCTTGCGGTCGTTTTTTCGGCTTCGGACAATTTCTTCTTCTTGTCGATCTCACCTTCTAGATTTTTGACTTTATAGCTGACTTTGGAGTTGATAGGTATTTTGGCAGGGAAGACATATCGATAGACGTTTTCTTGAAGTCTTCTACACATCTCGCCGAGAATCAAAGTATTTTGGTCTCCTTGGAGTGTCTTCAATTTTTTGTTGGTGTCTTCTAAGTCACCTTCCACTTTGGATAACTTGTCGTTCACCTTTTGAAGTTCTTGTTTTAGCTTTTTTACTTCGTCTTCCAGTTCTTTGATTTGACATTTCAACGTTATGATGACTGTATCTTCTTGGTCAGTTGTTTCTCTTTCCTCACCAGTGCCTCCGAGTTCTCTATATCGTTCCAGAATTTGGAGTTTATAGCTGTCTATCAATTTGTCTTTAGATTTGATTGCCATTTTCAGCTGTTTCAAGTCAATATCTTCACCACAACTCAAGGCTACCTATATATCAGACAAATATTTTGTTTATAGTATAAAGTAACTGTGGTCATTTACGTAACGTAACAACCGACCGGTCCAAAGTTGACAACAAAAATATGAACTGGTGATTTCGGCTCGACCAATTTCCTTCTTACCTCGTCAGAACATTACTAAGGACCTTAAAAGCCTTCACGTACGAGGAAATAACGCGTGGCAGCAGATTTAGTGAAAATAGTGTCGTTTGAATATCGGCCGGCATTCACAAACGCGGCTTACAATTATATGGTATACGTTCGCGGGTGTCATGCGCTTCAGAAATTATGTACGCAACACAAAAGGCTAAACTATAGAAAACTATATATCATAGTAAAGCTTAAGAACTGTAGAAAACCATGAAATAATAAAACATCGTAAAAGTTTTAATCCCATTGAGAAAGAAGGCCCGATTCCAAAAAATGGAGGCTTTCATAAAATCGAATTGCCAGCGCTCCAGTTACGGTCAAATATGAATCTGAATGCTGAATCTCTATCATCAGGTATTGTTTTCCAAAAGCGTGTCGGGGATTTTCGATATTTGATTCCTAGAAAAAAATGACAAGCATTCGAAGTTTGATGTTAGATATTTTTCGAGTTGATGTAATATGAACGCTAATATATATAACTTGAAATCTAAAGCGAAATCAAACAATCCCCGACACGCTTTTTGAGATCGAATACCAAAGATGGTGTCTGCCAAATTTCGTGGAAATTAGATGTTTCTAGATACCCTATTAATTCACGTTTATGTCGAGCTTCACGGCAAAATATACTTAGGAAGAATAAGCTTCCAAAGTTGTGTAAACAAAAGACACCTCATGCATTTCCGCCATTTCCGGCTGGGACACCTTCTTATCCAATCAGAATCGTTATGAGGTCACTGAGGTCATCATAAACTAATTGAGCCAGCAAACTCCCGACAAACTGGTTCTACAAGCCTCAAGAAGCCAACGAACGAGACTTCTAAAATGTATAAACTAATATAGACGGCAAGACGCTTTGCTCTCAAACTGAACTTTTTATCACAACACTACGGAAATTCAAATTCCCGGCCGTTCTTTCGCGCGCCATCAACAGTGCACCCAGCAAGTGTTAATTAGTTGACACATTTCGTGTTTGTTGATATTATTCGACGGAGCAAATTTTCGTTCATAACTCAAAAAGAAAAATTCGGATTTATAAATTGTTTTCACCAAATCATAGTTTGTAATATTTTCTTGCTGATAAGCTAAAAAAAGCAAATTCGAGTTCTGAGACCGCGCGAACGTATACCATATCCTTAAGGTGACTCCGTTATCATTCTCGGCGCACTCGTCTATGACAAACTTTGGGTCATAACTTCCTCTGCTTTTATGCAATTGCCATAAAACATTGGCAACAATTAGAGCTATCATTCACCTATGATACAATATAATTCGATTGCACTGCAGAACATTTTTTTAAATAATATTAGAACTTGAGTAAAGTCAATGTTTTGGATAAAATTGGATATTGCGAAAAATCTGTCCGTTTTTTTTTGGATGAAAGTTTTGGAATCACTTTAGATTGACATAATTCATAACCTGAGCAAGTTTTAGCAAAATCGTTGGAGCTAAAGCACGGCCGCATGAAAACAACCAAAATTAAGCACGGAAATTAGCTCCAACGATTGCTTTCGCTCCAACGATTTTGCTAAAACTTGGACAGATGTCAGGTAATATCCCCCAGTTTTGAGGTGATATCCCCCAGTTTGGAGAAAAATGAAATTATCTGAAATGTTTAAAGACTGTAATGTATTTTCAATAGGTAAATTAGCTTGTACAACATACATGTGGTGTACTTGTTCCTTTTGGGGGATTTTAACGTCAATACGACAGGTATATTTTGAGGTATTTTTATAAATTTTCGATCCTTGAACTACGAACAAATGTCAAATCGGCGCCCAAAAAGTCACTCAAATAAAACCCAAAATATCAAGCGGAAAACCACTCAAAAAGCTTCAAGAACTATCAGTCTTTTATTTTCGAATACCTTTTTAGAAGTTTACACATGAAAATATCTCAAACGGAACGGATATTTGAACTCGATGTTTTCTTCATCAATTTGTTTCGGTTTCTTCAACATTGAAGTCGACGTAGAAAATTTATCGAAGGGTTATAAAATAAATAAACCCCTTTCTGGCTTACTGTTATATCGGCTGATAATGTCCTTGGCTTAGAGATGGTCCTCAAAATATCACAGTTGCCCTCGAAGCATCGCTTCTCGGCCAACTGTTCATTTTTCGGACCATCTCTCAGCCGCGGACATTATCAACCGATATACCAGCCGCCAGAAGGGGTTTATTTACTAATTAATCTATGTACAGTCAGGTTTAGGATATATATCATTGTGTCAAGCCGAAAGTACGTAGTAATACTGAATTTAATTTCAGTAGTAAATATATACCTTCGGTGTAGAATAAAATGCAGCACCGCTCATGCTTATATCATATCCCTGCATGGTGGGTGACGCGGTTAACTTGAGTGGTGGAACTTGTGTCGTACGCTTGAAGTGCTCTGTACGCTTCATTTTCGCGTCTTCTTCGCCGACTTTTAGGTCTTCTAGACGATGTGGATTAATCTGACGGTTGTGATTATTATAAAATGAATGTTTCGTCGAAACTTTATTTTAGCGAAACTTGCCACAAGTCGACCTCTCTTGTAGATCCCAGATGTGCGAGCAAGAGGAAGGACTTTTCGAAAGTCTAGGGAACATGACGCGCGAATGGATTCCAAGAAGCACAGTATGAGGTCCAAGAGCAGGTGCATGAGAAAATATACACTTGTTTGCTTACTGAAGTAAACGAGTTACCGAACCTTGGTAGAAATTAGAAAACTAGTGTTTGTTGAGCGGGTAACCTTAGTTTTCTGATTTGTACCTTGGTAAAATGTTCAAGTGTAAACACGGCCATGATATGTCACCGAACTTCAATTTCGCTCGCTTGTTAGATTTTGCACAAACAATTAGCATTTGTTATCGATCTCTCGGACTGTACTGAACTGAGGCAGATGAAATAATAATAATAATAAATCATGTTGCTTGCTGCGCAGTGTGGCATGGCATTATACAGAACAGTGTAAGTCTCCCGATATTAAAACAATTCAAAGTAATCTCAGGATGCACTTGGATGTTATTTCTACCGAGACTGATCGAATATCGTTTGAAATGTTTTGTACAAACTTTAAAGTTTCCATAGCAACCCCGATGACGTAATGCCACATGCCTGGGCTCATTCCTAAGTATAACATCACGATTGACACGGCTCTCAGGAAGAGCATGTATTTTAATGATGTAGACACCGTGTGTAAATAAAGCTTTGTTATTATTATTATTATTGATCCCGCCAAAGAAATCTCCCGGATAAGGCTGGTTTCATGATTCCCACCAACTATTTCCCGGTTTTGGGACATCTCTTTAACCGAACACAGAGAGTAGAGACAAGTAGAGAAACCTATATGTGTGTTTTCTCTTTAACCGAACACAGAGAGTAGAGACAAGTAGAGAAACCTATACGTGTGTTTTCTCTTTAACCGAACACAGAGAGTAGAGACAAGTAGAGAAACCTATACGTGTGTTTTCTCTTTAACCGAACACAGAGAGTAGAGACAAGTAGAGAAACCTATACGTGTGTTTTCTCTTTAACCGAACACAGAGAGTAGAGACAAGTAGAGAAACCTATATGTGTGTTTTCTCTTTAACCGAACACAGAGAGTAGAGACAAGTAGAGAAACCTATACGTGTGTTTTCTCTTTAACCGAACACAGAGAGTAGAGACAAAACACGTTCCAGAATGACTTCGGATATTCCAAAACCAAAATTTCAGCAAATAACATTGAAAAATGAAATTCCTTGCCTAGAAAAGAGAAGATTTTGGCAAGCTTTTATAAAAAGAGGTCCAATCAGCTAACGGGTGTAGGACTGCAGGCAACGTTTGTTGTATCATCGAGAAATCTGCTAAAACCAGTCAAATTTGAAATTGAAAATGAAATTCAAATTTGCCAGCTTGACCATTTTTAATGGCAAGAATTCAATTTGCTTATAACATGTTTGCCAAAGAGGAAAATATGGCATCATAAATAAGTGCAAGAAGCATTTACTTGCTGAACCCAACAGTATGTCGGCATTTGCCAACTTCCCTGCAACTCGGCATTTGCCAAACCAGAGAATTCCGGCATATGCCAGCTGAGAGGAAGTTGGCAAATGCCGACTTAGAGAATTCCGGCATTTGCCAGCTGAGAGGAAGTTGGCATTTGCCAACTCAAAGAATTCCGGCATTTGCCAACTCAAAGGAAGTTGGCATTTGCCAACTCAGAGAATTCCGGCATTTGCCAACTCAGAGGAAGTTGGCATTTGCCAACTCAGAGAATTCTGGCATTTGCCAACTCAGAGGAAGTTGGCATTTGCCAACTCAGAGAATTCTGGCATTTGCCAACTCAGAGGAAGTTGGCATTTGCCAACTCAGAGAATTCCGGCATTTGCCAACTCAGAGGAAGTTGGCATTTGCCAACTCAGAGAATTCTGGCATTTGCCAACTCAGAGGAAGTTGGCATTTGCCAACTCAGAGAATTCCGGCATTTGCCAACTCAGAGAATTCCGGCAATTGCCGACCAAAACTGCTACAATCTAGGCTTTAGGTTTCTGTTACCAATGAACAACATTCAATAATAACTTTTTATTTTCAATCATGGTCTTCCTTGAAAATATTTTTTTTACAAAGCAAAGAAGTTTCTCAACGTAATGGATTTATCTTGTTGTACACACAATACTTTTCTTTTCTTTTACGTATAAAATCAATTTCGTCAGAAATTATACTGTAATTACGGTAACAAATTGCAACCAAATATAATAAGACTGTCCTTGAATAACTTATCTATTTGAAATGACCAGTTATCGCTATTTTGAAATCGGTTGCATTCAAGTTATCACTTTAATAGCACACAATTGTCCTGACAAAATACATGTACTTGCCACAGCCACTGATTCTGAAATAAACAAACAAAACGTTAACAAAATACCGTACAGTTCCGAAAGTAGCGAGGTCGTTACTTTCGGATTGAGCAACCTTAAGTAACTGTTACTTTTTTTTTTGGGGGGGGGGGGGGGGGGGGTCGCTACTTTCGGGGTGCTAAAATCGTTAACTTTTAGGAGCCATACCGTGTACAGGGTTCCCACTGACCTTGAAAAGTCAGTGAATTTGATTTTTTTTTTCAAGGGTCAGGGAATTGTGATTTTGGTCAGGGAATGTTGTAATTTACCCAAAAGTCAGTGAAAAGTCAGGGAATTTATGTCAGCCTTCACAAAATCGATATGTACAGTGTAGCATAATTATGGGTAACATTTAGACAGATTGTGATCAATCATGATGAAAACTCACAAAAAAAAGTTTAAAAGTTGTCATTGACCTTATATGGTCCATGTAAATGTATTTCTTCATACATATTACTGTACATACAGTACATACATAAAAAGACTATAGTAAATGTAAGTCGCACTGCAGGATATCATGTAGTAAAACAAGAGTACAGTATGGTCAGTGAAAAATGGTTTTTGGTCAGTGAGAAGTCAGGGAAAAGCCAGATAATTTTATTTTTCCGGATGAGTGGAAACCCTGGTTATTTTTATGTCAAACAATTCTAGTATCCTGATCTCGAAAATCAGCACTTGTGCATAAGCCATATAGATCACACAATACGCTACACTACATAATATATGCACAGTAGAGTTGCGCAGTGCAAAACTAAGGAATCACCTTAAATACCCCCCCTCAGCCAGCTTCGGGGACATTTAATCACTAATATCCCTCGGTGCCATGATATTACTTAGGCTTTTTTTGTTCAGATATTTTAACAGCATGTACAATACGAACCAAGACCTGCTCAATCACATGAGTTCCCAGTGGCTCAGTGGTTAGAGCGCCTGACTGGTATCCAGGAGGTCATGGGTTCAAATGCCGTCTGGGCTCAGTAAGAAACCTTACGAACTAAATGTACATTACTAACAATTACCAAGCGACAAATTACCATATAACTTACAGTACAAACATGTACAATGTTGCGGGATAGCTTTACATGTACAATGAAATGGCTTCTGATACTTGGACTTAAACTCACCATTGCCAAATATATCAATGATCCATAGCCCATGGTTGTACCTCAACCTGAAACATACAAAAAGCATACATCGTCAATGTCTCTGATGACTACATTGTACATTCGTTCCCCCAGGGGGTGGGGATTTGTCCAGATTCCTCTGCCCCATTCCCATTCCCTTAAGGGTGGACTAACATATTTCGTTACTATGCAACCGCGTTGCTATGGGGTTTTACATGTCTTCAATTCTTTAGCTTTGTTGAGGATTTTTTTCTGAAATTTTGATATTTTATAGCCTTGTTAAACATCCTACTTCTCTCTAGGGGTTTTAAATTTCGCTTTAGCAGAAATGAGCAAGCATACAATTTATGAATTGAAAGTCATACAATTCGCGCATCTCCTGCTTGGGTACAACAGGAAAATCAAAACGTCTTTGCTGCATAATAATTTTTATGCCAAATGACAGAATAGAGAACTGTCTAAACATTTTCGTAGGATTATTTTCCGAAATCCATCAATTCAATGCTTAAAAAGAACGGTAAATTTAACAAGACTTCACTGCGCATGCGCAGATTCTCGTTTTCAAAAACCTTCAAAATTTTCGAGCACGTTCACTGAGGGTTTTTTTTTTCTAACCTAGAATATCAACAACGACCTAGTCAACATTGCTAAGCATGCATTTTAAAAACTGAAGACAATATGACAAGTTATGGAATTTAATCCTTAAAAACAGCTCGAAAAATGTCCATAAAAAAATCATTTTTCATTTAAATACCAAATCCATGCTCAGTTGTCTGCTCATTGTGTTGTAGAACAAGTGTATAATCATAGATTTACAGTATCTTATAAATCCTTGGGAAAAAAAGAGCGTTTTCTGTTTTGATGACGTCATTGTGACGTAATTTGGTGACGTCATGCTCTGACAAAGCTTTCTCCCTTACAATCACTTCCTATAAGTCCCTTCTCTTCTCTTCGAATTTTACGCTTTTTTTTGAGGTTTCAAATTTTCCTTAGCAACAGTCGAAATAAATATGTTAGTCCACCCTTAACTTATAAACTAAATTGTATGTAAATTACTGGTACTAAAATAAAGTCTATGTTTCCCCATGTCTATGTCAGGGGGATATCATGTTTGAATGGACATATGAACAAATCCCCCAACGTCCCCAGGGGTGGCACCAGGGGTTTGACCGTCAAGTATAAACATGTATAACTACGATTGCTTCAAAATTCCAAAAAGCACATACCTGTCTAAGCAGGAATAAGTATATTGCTCATTACATCATCCGGTTTTCCAGGTCGGTTTCCATCATCTTGCGTTGTCTACGACTACATGTAAGTTATCCAAAGTCAAAGTAGGGCACGATATTAGAGTCGAGTAATACGTCTTCATGCTTCAAAAGAAGTAATTGCTTCGTTTTTCGTGAAAGACCATTGCTTTGGGGCTCGAGTAGTAGTCTTGGTGATGCCATCGGTTCGTTAGGGATGTCAGTAGATCGGGCATTTCATGGATTTAGAGCTACGCTTTCCTGGGTTCTTGTGTTCATTGTACGATCGATTGTCCGCTCGTTTTCCGACTGTTGTGTAGGCTGGCTCGTTACGAGACCATTGCTGTAGTTCGTTAAATTCTTTTCACCAGTAAATATTGACGAATACCGTTCCGAAAGGACCGGGGAAATAAAAGAACAATTGAAGCTTGAGCATACAACAAACCAACCGTCAACATGGCGGCCGGGAATAAACAGTCAGGCGTCACACGACCACTCCATATTTGGAACATATCCCCTGCATCGCTTCACTCTGATTGGCTAGAACACGGTTTTGAGCGCCATTTTCTTAGTGTTGTAACGGTTCTAGAAACTATAGAACTCTTTTAGTATTTTATCGTGGAATAATCACTCTTTTCTTCAACCAAATCCCTGGAGAACGACATGGAACAATGGTATGTGTGACAGAGTGCTGTTTATCTATAAACATACAGTGAAATTCAAGAATTTATGCTCATTTTAAAAGGTAAGATTCGATGCTGACATGAATTCCTGATCAAAGTTTCGATTGTATAATCGCAGTATAAAGCTTATACACATTCAGAATACGGTATAAAGCTTTAATACATAACGTCATAAGCTTAATATACAGCAGACATATATTTCCTGCCAAAAGTGTCTATAGACATCTACATGTACAATGTAGAATACATCTAGTGTCTATTATTGTCTATACTCAGTACACCAACCTTTTAAAGTGGCCACCCTCTATTAAGCGGCCTGTTTTAAAAGTCCCGAATCAGTGGAGTTTCACCCATATAAACTCTGCATAAATTTGCTACCTCTATTAAGTGGTATATGTACAATGTATATATACATAATATACTCTATATCCACTACATGCTGCTTACTAGTGCTGTATATAGACATTGCAATATATTTGTTTATAAATAATATAAACTATGTGTACCTCCCAAGAATGCACGATTTGATTGGTTGCTGAGCGTGTATTATTATGTAATAGATGCACAGAGCAGTGAAAACAATGCAGAAAGCCTGTTTAAAACTACATTGCGTTCCTCTATACTGTATACAGTATATATTTTATGTACAATTGCAGAATAGACAAATAGACACATACCATATATGTACTGTAGTATGTTTCGACATAAATGTACTGTATGTACACTGACAGTATATACATTAGCCGGAGAAAACAGCTGTCTCTCATCACGTACATCAATTCCTAGGTGGAATCCATGTATGCGATGAGAGACAGCTGTTAATTTTAATTCTCAGGCTATATGTACCGACAGTATACATATGATATAGTATATACAATGTATAGACAGTATACACCGAATCGAAATATGGCGACCAATTTGAATAACTATTGTTTTGGTCTGACCAACCTCGTGTTCACGTGGAAACACAAAAGCGTTTTCACATGAATGAGAGGTTGGTCAGTCAGGAACAAAGTTATTCAAATTGGTCGCCATATTTCGATTCGGTGTATAGCCATGCTATTTCAATTGTATATTACATACATGCCATGGTTCACTTTGCCTATTTACAAATTTGATTTCATATTTGACACTTTTCTGTTTTTCTTCAATAGAGTGAAGCATAAACAAATCTAACACAATCATGGTGCTTGGACAAATGGATGCAAAAGAGGTCAAAAAAGTGATAGCTACAATGTAGCACTAAGTGAACAGTCTACAAAATAGTATTGAAATATTTAATTTAAGTTAAGAATTATAGCTTAATATTATACCTTATTATTTTTGTCGTGCAATCGTCATTCAACGTTTTTTGAAATAGCGCATTGTATTTTAAATTCACTCGATATACAATATGCACAGGATTTTTTGTGGACAGATGAGGTTTGAGTGAATGAATACGAGGAAAAAATGACACAAGTGCATAGTACAGTCGAAGCTCTCGTAAGCGACCACTTCAGGAATTCGAAAAAGTGGTAATAACTAGATCAGAGCTGTTGTCGCTTAAATGAGACGGACCACGCGCTGAAACAACATAGGCTGGTCGCTTATGAGAGCTTAATATTGCTGCGAGCCGCCAGGCGAGCAGCGAAACTAATCTTGATGGAGTTCCTGTGTCATGTTTGGTCATGTGGGATCTGGGCACTGGGACAAGGGTGGGAATGAGAATCAATAGATATATGGGAGGGAAATAGGTTTCTTGTAAGCTAGAACACATGACAGTAATAAAGTTATTATTATTATTATTATACTGCATTTTTATTATTTTATATTACCACTAATGTGCCTTGCTGACAAGGGATCGGACAGCTACATGTATGCATTGAAAGCTACATGTACGTCAGTGCACAACTCGCAGCACTTCACTTTCTACCAGAAACGACTAGTTTAAGCTCTTGTGATGTATTGTAATACGTAAGCACGATACCTGCACATTGCTACAATATTTAGTATGATGTGCACTTGCAAACAACGTTTCACACAACAATGCACATAGTTTGCGTCTAAGACTTATTGAAGAAGTTATTGAGTTATTGAGTATTTTTGGGATATGATCGATTTGTATGGATAATTCTGTGGGATATGCTCAATGGAATAGAAATACACACTATAGTAATTTAACTTTTCGGTCTACGGATTATCTATAAAGTAGAATAGGCTATAAATAACCTTATGATGTATTATTTAATGTTCAATAAAAGCTTTTAAAATATTTCTTACCACTTGTTTCAATCTTATCTGAAATCTTGGCATATGCCGAAATCGTGAATGTTGGCATATGCCGAATTCGTGAATGTTGGCATATGCGAATTCGTGAATGTTGGCATATGCCGAATTCGTGAATGTTGGCATATGCCGAAATCTTGAATGCTGGCATTTGCCAAATTCTTGAATGTTGGCATATGCCGAAATCGTGAATGTTGGCATATGCCGAAATTCGTGAATGTTGGCATATGCCGAAATCTTGAATGCTGGCATTTGCCAAATTCTTGAATGTTGGCATATGCCGAAATCTTGAATGCTGGCATTTGCCAAATTCTTGAATGTTGGCATATGCCGAAATCTTGAATGCTGGCATTTGCCGAAATCGTGAATGTTGGCATATGCCGAAATCTTGAATGCTGGCATTTGCCAAAATCTTGAATGGGACTGGCAATATAATAACTATGTACCATTTATGGTCCAAACAACAGTTTCTATAGTTTAATTTTGAGAACAGAAACAATTTTAGCTGAAAAAAATATCAAATCGGCAAATCAAATAAGATGTCTTCAATATTTGCTAAAATGGATAAAATAACCAGCAAAAAATTGAAGTCTCTCGAAAAGTGCTGGGAAATCTAACTTTGGAATATCCGAAGTCATTCTGGAACGTGTTACAAGTAGAGAAACCTATATGTGTGTTTTCTCTTTAACCGAACACAGAGAGTAGAGACAAGTAGAGAAACCTATACGTGTGTTTTCTCTTTAACCGAACACAGAGAGTAGAGACAAGTAGAGAAACCTATACGTGTGTTTTCTCTTTAACCGAACACAGAGAGTAGAGACAAGTAGAGAAACCTATACGTGTGTTTTCTCTTTAACCGAACACAGAGAGTAGAGACAAGTAGAGAAACCTATATGTGTGTTTTCTCTTTAACCGAACACAGAGAGTAGAGACAAGTAGAGAAACCTATATGTGTGTTTTCTCTTTAACCGAACACAGAGAGTAGAGACAAGTAGAGAAACCTATACGTGTGTTTTCTCTTTAACCGAACACAGAGAGTAGAGACAAGTAGAGAAACCTATACGTGTGTTTTCTCTTTAACCGAACACAAAGAGTAGAGACAAGTAGAGAAACCTATACGTGTGTTTTCTCTTTAACCGAACACAGAGAGTAGAGACAAGTAGAGAAACCTATACGTGTGTTTTCTCTTTAACCGAACACAGAGAGTAGAGACAAGTAGAGAAACCTATACGTGTGTTTTCTCTTTAACCGAACACAGAGAGTAGAGACAAGTAGAGAAACCTATACGTGTGTTTTCTCTTTAACCGAACACAGAGAGTAGAGACAAGTAGAGAAACCTATATGTGTGTTTTCTCTTTAACCGAACACAAAGAGTAGAGACAAGTAGAGAAACCTATATGTGTGTTTTCTCTTTAACCGAACACAGAGAGTAGAGACAAGTAGAGAAACCTATATGTGTGTTTTCTCTTTAACCGAACACAGAGAGTAGAGACAAGTAGAGAAACCTATATGTGTGTTTTCTCTTTAACCGAACACAAAGAGTAGAGACAAGTAGAGAAACCTATATGTGTGTTTTTTCTCTTTAACCGAACACAGAGAGTAGAGACAAGTAGAGAAACCTATACGTGTGTTTTCTCTTTAACCGAACACAGAGAGTAGAGACAAGTAGAGAAACCTATATGTGTGTTTTCTCTTTAACCGAACACAAAGAGTAGAGACAAGTAGAGAAACCTATATGTGTGTTTTCTCTTTAACCGAACACAGAGAGTAGAGACAAGTAGAGAAACCTATACGTGTGTTTTCTCTTTAACCGAACACAGAGTAGAGACAAGTAGAGAAACCTATATGTGTGTTTTCTCTTTAACCGAACACAGAGAGTAGAGACAAGTAGAGAAACCTATATGTGTGTTTTCTCTTTAACCGAACACAGAGAGTAGAGACAAGTAGAGAAACCTATATGTGTGTTTTCTCTTTAACCGAACACAGAGAGTACTAGAGACAAGTAGAGAAACCTATATGTGTGTTTTCTCTTTAACCGAACACAGAGAGTAGAGAAAAGTAGAGAAACCTATATGTGTGTTTTCTCGATTTGTTTACAGTATATTATCTTAGTTTCACATTCCCGCGTTGGTAGCCAATTCCCAGAAATGGCTGCCTGAAGTGTCGTCTTCCCATTGGCCCAAATGATCACGTGACGTGAGAAACGGCCGGTGCTGAGTCACAGGTAGCCAAAGCTCACCATTTGCAGCTTTATATAGAGATCATTATGTAGTGTAAAATTATGAAAAATCGACAATACAATGATTCGTTTTTAAATTTGGTGTCGCTACGATTAAAATTAAGCGAGTTATAGCCGTTTGAAGTTTACTCTATATCTTCTTTAGTGTGAATGACATAGGGTCAAATTCAAACGGCTATAACTCGCTTAATTTTAATCGTAGCGACACCAAATGTTTCCCAAAGTTAAATAAACTCACAAAGAACAAATACAGACAATTTCATTGAAAACGATCCATCGTATTTTCGATTTTTAATAATTTTGCTCCTCTGCATACTCTATATAAAGCTTCAAATGGTGAGCTTGGGCTACCTGTGCTGGAATGTCATCGTCTTCCGAGAAATCAGTGGAAAAACATGCCACGAAACATCCCTACTGCGAATGGGTATTATTGTTATCAAACAAACCTCAGCATCGAAGCAATGAGGCTTTATATCATGTAATAGCGTTGCCTACCAGCGTAAATTTCCAAAGGTTTTCATACAAAATATCGATCAGTTTTTGAAAATTCATATCTTCGCAATTTGTCGGAAGCGATCTTTTCCAAACTTCACATTTTAACTAATTTCAACGAGCTCTTTCCAGCTATGATAATCATTTTTTTGTCCTATGTCTCCTATAAGTTTTGAAATTACGTGATAAACCCTCATTGTGATTCTGGAATTTTAAAGTTTCAGGCGCCGATCAAAACCGATATTAAAATTTAATCTTAAAAATTTCTGCCCTAGCGTGTCCCCAGAACTAGTTAGCCTAACAATTCGCAGAAACTGGGGTCGCATTTCTTATCTGGATCCAATCATAGATTTGCTCTTTGAGTTTCAAGTCCAACTTCTTCAGTGGAATTAAAGTGCATGTCGGGCTTATTTCTTTCTTTTGAAAATCGATTACATATGAAGTGAATAGTAGGATGGTTCAGTATTTTGTGAGCTTCGCATTTGCGAGTTACAGGGCCGTATATATAACCCAAAATTCAAGGGTACGTATTTAACAGCAAAAAATAACTAAAAATAGTACAGTTCTCAGTACTTTTTGGTATCTTTTTCGCCCTGCTAGGGGGGCCTGTCATTTGAAGGCAGATTATCAGATTGAAGATTCAAGGTCTTAATTTTATCTGCAGCTGAATAGAATGCGTGATCTCTGCTTGCTAGCACATGGGGGGTCTGTTGGATAATTGAGGGGTTTTCTTAACTGCTTTTTATTTGAACAGCTTGGAGTCTTAGGGTTTCAATCAAATTCTGATTGAGCTTTGAAATCGGAACTGAAAGCGAAACAAAAAGTTCTACAATACTAAAAATACTAACGACTAACAAGACTGGGGATTTCAAGACAGGAATAACGTCGTATAAGTCCATGTATATTTTTAAAAGTATCATTTATGATGCTCTATCATACATTGATACAGTATGGCAAACTTTGGCTACCAAGAAATGATAAATGTTCTGAAACTCTTGTGAATTCATTGCGTGTTGCGCGCAATGTGGCAGAAGTAGGGTCACACTGTACTTCAATAAGTTGGCTCACAGCAATTGCAGAAGTGGACACACACTGCAATCGATCATAATGTTGCATCTTTAATTAAAATGGAAAAAGATTGCTTCAAAAAATTAATGAAAATTACGACCATAGAATATAATTTCTTACAAGTGTCAGTTCCAAGTATTTATAGTTCAGATACAGTTCAATACATGTGCTGGCACTGAAAAGTACAACTGAATTGGGCCACTATGAAGTGTCATTATATGTGCATTCAATCTCTAAATCATCTGAGTCCGAATGCTCGGTACGTACTGCTATTGAATAAAAGTTTCAGCTGGAGAAACGTTAGATTTACTTAGCAAAGTTCTCCTTGATTTGCGTCCCTTGTCTAGTGTCACTACTGGAGATTCTAATGCTATCGAAATAATGCATTGATATATTTTCTTCGAATTGGGCCTCGGTTGAAAGTGTCACCAGCCACACTGATCTACAAGAACAAGTTTTCCTTGACAAGGAAGATTTGCTCGTGTAGATTCGGCTTTAGATCAGTGTTTAGCAAAGTTCTCCTTTATTTGCGTCCCTTCGTCTAATGTCTCTACTGGTGATTCTAATGCTGTCGAAATAATGCATTCCTCCATGCAATTTCATCCTATAGACCTTTAAGACCTTACTCTGTTTTAAAAGTTTTCAATCTTTTCCAGATCTCAATGAGATCATTCACGTGGTCAGGGCTCAACCATCCTTTCAAGATGCCCTCTTTCTGCAGGAACTTGGTGTAATGCCTGAGTCTCCGTTCGTCCAAAACTTCCGCTGGACGTTCAACAACGTTGTGGCTTTCGCGAAGCGATTGCAGCACTTCTGTTTTGTCATCGTTCCATTCCAGATCGGTCTTCAGCTTTTCCCATCGAGCAATGGCTTCTTGTTGCTTGGCATCAGTCTTCGGCAACCTCTGGATGTCTTTCTCGATCGATTTAACTTTTTACCACATTTGTCAAATTTCTCGCACGCTGATTTGATAAGAGCCATTGTCGATAAGAGGACAGACGCATACAATGACGTTTCGCTCGCGCACGGAACCAGCGCGCGCTTGAATCAGATTTTCTTTCAAATCTATTTGTGTTTTTGGGAGCCTTTTCCGCTTTTCTGAGTAAATATTGTTGTAAAAAACAAATCGAACATGGTTTTCCATTGTCTGTACTCTTATCGACAACGGATGACGCTACGCTCGTTGTTCCACTTGAATTTTGAACATTTTATGGCGTCATCCGTTGTCGATAAGAGTACAGACAATGGAAAACCATGTTCGATTTGTTAAGTATCTTGGGAAACGGCCGATATCGAGAAATATTGATATTGCCGGGAAACATTTATAATAATAAACTAGTCGTTTCTAATAGTGAAGTACTGCGAGTTGAATATGGCGAATTATTTGCAGGTTAAAATGTAACTGTGAACATTCATTCTACATTTCAGCAAATGACATGAGATATTTTAAAGTTCACTTATATGTTTGGGCTTCCTGTGCTTCGAATTGGCGACACACGTGGCTTCTGTCGAGTGCCGATAAAACATGAATTTATTTCGCTTGATAATACACATCTTCCTTTTCATCACGTTTAATCAAATGCCAGTCTTGAATATTAGTACGTACAACACTGAAATTATAAAGTCCAACTTGAAGCAGTCGAGTATGGAAGGCCAAATGGTGCAAAATTCAAGAACTTTATTCAAGGATCACGATCACGATCACGTTCAACAACCACATTCACATTCAACATATGTAAATTAATCATATTCAACAGACATCTCGATCACATTCAAGGTCACAGGTCACGTTCACGGTCACTTCATATCAACGGATCGAGCAATCACATTCAAGAACGATTGTTAATGTCAACAAATCCCATAATGCTCTTTGTTACTGTCGACGTAGAATCCCGAGTGCATGCTGGGAAATAAATTTCGCACGTGCGATCAAAATGGCGGGTGACATAGTCGCACCATTACCACGGCGAACTTCGCCACATATTATCTGTTTAATAGTTGCTATGAACCGGTGTCGAGCTTTCGCTTTCTTTTCACCCGAGTGTAAGTACAATGCAACCAAGGAAAACGTATTGTATCACATTTGAGCGGCCATGTTGTTGTTATTACCACCGCTGATCATAAGTACTGCGTGCTCCAAAAATCATCTCGAAAAACTAACACAAATCTCGATGGATTTGTAGCCAATATGAAAATCCGCCACAGGAAACCCCATCTCAACACAGGAATCCCAAGATTAGTTTAATAATATTAATAATAATAACTTTATTCATGTGTCGGTGTGTTTAGCTTTCCTGCTGCGAGCGGGTATTCGCATATGGCTGCGTTGGCAGAACTGATTCCGAGAAACTTAACAAATCGCAAGCGGTTTTCCATTGTCTGTTTAACAAATAACCGATAGTTTGTCGTTGCATCATGTTGTATGTCCTCTGATAGACCACGGTTTGCGTCATTGAGTCGTCAAAATTGCTGTGGAATCACGATTTGTTAAATTGACAATGATTTGACGTCAGAAAATGTTCAAAACTCAAGTGGAGCCACGAGCGTAGCTAGTGGTTTCACTGCAAAGTTTTGAACATTTTGTGACGTCAAATCCATTGTCAATAAGAGTACAGACAATGGAAAACCGCTTGCGATTTATTGTTTACAATAACAAAGTTAAAAAAACATCCAAAAGCAAAACAACACCCTGCTGCGAAGAAAGAAAGAAAGAAAGAAAGAAAGTGTCGAGCTTTCGCTTTCTTTTCACCCGAGTGTAAGTACAATGCAACCAAGGAAAACGTATTGTATCACATTTGAGCGGCCATGTTGTTGTTATTACCACCGCTGATCATAAGTACTGCGTGCTCCAAAAATCATCTCGAAAAGCTAACACAAATCTCGATTTGCAGCCAATATGAAAATCCGCCACAGGAACCCCATCTCAACACAGGAATCCCAAGATTAGTTTAATAATAATAATAATACCTTTATTCATGTGTCGGTGTGTTTAGCTTTCCTGCTGCGAGCGGGTTTTCGCATGGCTGCGTTGGCAGAACTGATTCCGAGAAATTTAACAAATCGCAAGCGGTTTTCCATTGCCTGTTTAACAAATAACCGATAGTTTGTCGTTGCATCATGTTGTATGTCCTCTGATAGACCACGGTTTGCGTCATTGAGTCGTCAAAATTGCTGTGGAATCACGATTTGTTAAATTGACAATTTAATTATGGATTTGACGTCAGAAAATGTTCAAAACTCAAGTGGAGCCACGAGCGTAGCGCCAGTGGTTTCACTGCAAAGTTTTGACCAAGGGGGGGGGGGGGGGGTACTCAGGGGTATCAGTGGCGGGGAGGTGCGAAGACCTTTTTGGGGTTTGAAATTCGCGGCTTGGGACTTTTTGGGGTTATCAAGTTTCTTGTGGACTTTTTTTGACATAACGATTTTGGCCGTTGGACTTTTTTGGGGGCTGATAAAATGACATCCTACCGTTCTCGATTTTATGCGGAGAAAAATTGGACTTTTGGGGGGTTACGATTTTGGCCGTTGGACTTTTTTGGGGTCTTGTTTTTGCGTAATGGACTTTTTTGGGGTTAAGTTGGCCTCATTCGCACCTCCCCGTCACTGATACCCCTGAGTACCCCCCCTGGGAGTTTTGAGCATTTTGTGAGGTCAAATCCATTGTCAACAAGAGTACAGACAATGGAAAACCGCTTGCGATATAACCTATAAGTTTGAAAGAAAAACCGTTTCAAGTCTTAAATCAGATTGCGAGAATACGCTCTGTTATTGTAAAAGACTAAATGTCATCGTCTTTCGATTTGACCCCCCAAAAAGCTGATTCCGAGAATATTATTACTCGGGCCCAGGCCGCAGGCCGCCCGAGTTAGAAAATGCGGATTTCGGTAGTAGTAGTAGTAGTAGTAGTAGTTTTGTTCGGCTTCAAAATGACGAGTATGCGACGTATTTAATCGTATCCAGAGTTTCAAGATTACTCCGCAGATTTGAAAAGATAAAGGAGACACAGGACTCAAGTAGATTATGAATCTTAGTTTTGAAAGCAGCTGTAGATCTTCAAGCTATTAAAAGGTCAGGATTCTAGTTCATCGTTCAATGACTAGAAGTGGTAAAAGGACTAGAAGCTCGCTTAAAATATATATTTTTTTAAACAAACGCGAGGCCGTTATCGGAACCATCTGACCTATGCAACCTCAAGACGTATCATGTTCGTACTCACCGGACTAATAGTCTCCCTCCGTCACTCAACTGTCACTGATTGTCATGACGTCAGAGAAATTATATTGTATTGAAGAAGATGTCCTTGTTTTATTCGACGTTCGAACCGTAACTCGAACCCGAACTCGATTCCAAACTCGACGTTTCGGGATCTGAAGCTAGAGAGGGGACCTTTACACAAACTCATCAAAATCAAATCAATTGAACTCAAAGTCAAAAGGTAATCAAATGAACTCAAAGGCAAATCAAATGAACTCGACACATACATGTATATACATAGTCTCCCTCGTCACGCAACTGTCAGTCATTGTCAGGTCTCTCCTCGCGCAGCTGACATTGTCCTTGTTCTTCAACCAACTGGCATTCATTTTCAAGTACTTCCTCGAACAACTGACATTTTCCTTTTCACAATGCCCGAGTGAACGCTCATTGAGCGTCTTGTTGGACATGCAACACCCTGCTGCAAAGAAAGAATCAATGAAGCGAAGCCATCAAAAGTTCTGGTCACTACGAAGCTTTGTTTATAGAACACAAATTTTGATGTTATGGCGAAGTGCATTGATCCGAAGTGCACAGTTGGATGCTTCATATATTGTTTTTTTTAGTATTTATTTAACTTTCCATCTTTCACGTACTACACAGTGGGGTGGTTCAGCATTAATTACGTTTCAGTTCGTATTTGCAAGTTATAAACTTATCTATATTTTTTCAAGTAGCACTCTTTTCTGAAATAGAAAAAAAAGTTTAACATCATATATGACAAGTTGTAGAAAACTTTTTGCTAGATTATAAAATGGTCAGTAATTTGCACAAGGGCTCTTTTATATAATAAATGATGTCTGCTCACGATCGATGTCGATGCATTGATGTTGTGTCTCATCCTATATCAATTATGATGATAATAATAATAATAATAATAATAATAATAATAATAATAATAATAATAATAATAATAATAATAATAATAATAATCTTTATTTAATGTGGGTAACAAATACAGCAATAAGGGCTGGTTTCCCGATTGGCCCACAACTAAAATATACAACAACTGATGATATGCTAACTATTAACACTTTACAGTAATAATGCTAACTATATATATATACAGTCGTTTGCAGAAACGTTGTAGTATACATTTATACAAATATCTAATGAGATGAAAGTGTGAAACATCGCTTAATTTCTTCTAATATGCCAGACTGAACATCAATTTTAGATAAGTATCGCATCCTCGTTGTTCTTGGAACAACATTTAGGGGCTTCTACTCGAGCATGCTAAGACTCTACCAGTTTGTCGTGTAGTGTTCTATGGAAGTAAGCTTTCCTGATATCTGTTAAGGTGTGACTGGGTTGACCAATATAATTCTCGTGCTTTTTTCATCTACAAAAGTTCAGTGTTTGGTGATCGTACAATATGTGCGAACCAGTTTAGTTGCTGGCTAGCTACAATTAGTTATTCAAGATTTGGCTTAATTGGGTTTCATTTCAGATTTTTAAGTCCCTTCGCCAGTAAATCAGTTTCCTCCCATATCTTTATGAGTTCCCTCGCATCTTCAGAAGATGAATCGATGCTTTCGAAAAGTTTCTCTTTACGCAATTCTTCGACAGCGTTCAAAACTTTTTGTTTGATGTCTCCAGTCATTTCTGGATGAGCGGTTTCATTCCGGAGTTTTTGGATTTTGTCTACCAAGCTTTCTTTGTCGGAATCCCAATCAAAAGGTTTTTTCAGTATCTTCAATCTCTCTCTTGCGGCCTTTTTTTCGGCTTCGGACAATTTCTTCTTCTTGTCGATCTCACCTTCTAGATTTTTGACTTTATAGCTGACTTTGGAGTTGATAGGTATTTTGGCAGGGAAGACATATCGATAGACGTTTTCTTGAAGTCTTCTACACATCTCGCCGAGAATCAAAGTATTTTGATCTCCTTGGAGTATCTTCAAGTCTGCAAGTTGGAGTTGACGTTGTTCATCTTTCTTCTGGAGTGTCTTCAATTCTTTGGTAGTGTCTTGTAAGTCACCTTCCACTCTAGCAAGTTGGAGGTTGGTGTTGGATAACTTGTCGTTCACCTTTTGAAGTTCTTGTTTTAGCTTTTTTACTTCGTCTTCCAGTTCTTTGATTTTACGTTTCAACTCTATGATGACAGTATCTTCTTGATCAGTTGTTTCTCTTACCTTGCCTCTGATTTCTCTATATCGTTCCAGAATTTGGAGTTTATAGCCGTCTATGAATTTGTCTTTAGATTTGATTGCCATTTTCAAGTCAACTTCATCTATATCAAGGCTTTATATCAGAAAAATATTTTGTTTAGTATGGTCATTTGCGTAACGTAACAACCGACCAAGGCAGAATAGTTGAATTAGTATTTGTGTTAAGCACAATAAATCCTAGCAATATTGACGCGGAGCGAGCGAGTTAAAAAATACGGCAAATCGGTCATTCATTATGCGGGAACCACCTTTTAGGGTTTTTTTTCATAATTATTTCGTTGTCGTCAGTCAGTCTCTCATGCTTGAGAGTCCAGCGATGCTGGAGTTCTCTTGAGAACGTCAGTTCGTTATTTGTTTAGATAGTTGTTTTCAGTCAAACGGACGACAAAAAGACGATGTCATTCGTGAAAGGCGGCGCAATTTAGTGAAAACACGGAAAATGAAACAATTATGAAAAGAATAAACAACAAAACACTTTGTTCGAACTTCGCCATAATGAACTATATGTGATAACTAACCGTAGGGTCCCAGGCTATTTCTCTTTCAGGGAAAGTTGAACACCGTAAATAATCGCAGTAACAAATGTATGTCAATGTGAAAGATATAGACTGCGTCAGTGTATAATTATTAATCTATGTACAGTCAGGTTTAGGATACATACCATTGTGTAAAGCCGAAAGTAACAACGTAGTATAGAGTGGTTTTCATATCTGACTATAGTACACCTCTAATTAGTACACTTTGTTTCACGGGTTAATGAAAACCACTCTAATACTGAATTTAATTTCAAGAGTAAATATATATACCTTCTGTGTAGGTGTAGAAAAACGATGAGATGCTGCACCGCTCATGCTTGTTTTCCTGCTTAACTTACGAGATCACGGAACTTGTCTGCATGCAGCTATACGTTCAAGCATACGGTCATGCATCAACTCAGGAGGGACGGTCCCTCCTGCATCACTGAACTGAAGTATGTCAAACTTTGACATCATGATGTCAGTATGTTTTCACAACGATTCAATAATTCCCGGAATTATTATATTACGGTTCACCTCACTTGCCCCGGCGATTTATTCAGCATGATCCATTCTTAAGTCGCGCGGCCGGCGTTATTTTGTTGAGTTTGCTAATATGCTAATGAGCTGTATATACATTACTGCCAACTAAATTATACCGAAATAATCTGCGTGAAGACGTTTAATTTTAAAATGTTATTCTTATTGCACTTTCTGTGAACTTTACATAATTTATCTGCGTGTAAATGTTTTTTTAACGTAAAAGAACTCGCCATTCTAGAACGTGCTTAACAAAATTAACGCGATCCAAGCACAGTACGGTGTGCTTACATTTGAATGTTCTGAGAAGCTGGAGCTAGACCACCAACAGCTTATTTGAACATAACATAAATAACTGAAACTGAAAAGGGTATTATAAAGTAAAATTGTATGGATGGGGTTAACTGACTACTGACAAACGGCTTTAAAAATATCTGCAGTTAACTGACAAATAAAACTTAACTAACAACTGACAATCTAAGTATCAAACACATTCAATTGTTCAAAACAGGATATGACCAGTTAATAGTTAACTAACGTTTAACTGACAACTGACAATCGAAGTATCAAACACATTCAATTGTTCAAAACAGGATATGACCAGTTAATAGTTAACTAACGTTTAGCTGACAACTGACAATCGAAGTATCAAACACATTCAATTGTTCAAAACAGGATATGACCAGTTAATAGTGAACTAACGTTTAGCTGACAACTGACAATCGAAGTATCAAACACATTCAATTGTTCAAAAACAGGATATGACCAGTTAATAGTTAACTAACGTTTAGCTGACAACTGACAATCGAAGTATCAAACACATTCAATTGTTCAAAACAGGATATGGCCAGTTATCGATCTCTCGGACTGTACTGAACTGAGGCAGATGAAATAATAATAATAAATAATAATAATAAATCGTGTTGCTGCGCAGTCTGGCATTATCAGTGTACTGACGTCTCCCGATATTACAACCATTATCATTGAAGTGCGACCCTGAAAACTACAACGCTTTCCGACAAACTCCAGTCTAGACGTCCGTCAATCAAACTAGCTTTGCTATGATTGGCTAAAGTCTGGACACGCCCATGTTGTTTGATTGGCGTCCAGCTATTTTCAAACCTGACAAGCTGTTTCGAAGGTCGCACTTCAACGATAATGGTTATAAAACAATTAATGCAAAGTAAACTTGTTAATTCTACCGAGACTGAATAAACCCAGCAACCCTGATAACGTAATGCCCATTCCTCCTAAGTATGACAAGCATGCACGTTGATTAGCCTGCGTATCGGCCCAAAGGGAAGGGGGAAAGGAAGGGAAGCGGGAAGTGGAGGGGGGAGGGAAAGGAAAGGTAGGGGATTGGGGCGGATTGGAGATTACAATCCCCTCCCCTTCTTCTTCCTTCCCCCCTCCACTTCCCGCTTCCCTTCCTTTCCCCCTTCTCTTTGGGCCGCTACGCAGGCTACATGTTGACCGCTCAAGAAACAGCAATTTTCTGATTTCTACCAAGGTTCAGTAACTACTTTACTTCAGTATAAACCACCAAGTAAAACCAGTTTTTAATTCAAGTGAAACCAGTTTTTAAGTCAAGTAAAACCAGTTTTTAATTCAAGTAAAACCAGTTTTTACTCTGGCTTCCTGTGAAAGACCCGAGTCTAAAAATGCAGGCCGTTCTTCGTCGTCGCCGTCTCGACGTTCTTTGTCCTCAAGCCTCAAAGTGGCTTCTAATGAGCATGCGCCCTGTGCCAGCCGCTGAGATGACCCAACGATCGCACGCATGAGGAGAAACATGAAGAACTGAAGCGATTTCTTCGCTTTAAATCAGGGATTATTCGAGGTACATTTGGTTCAAAGACGAATTGAAAGCACAAACTAAAGGGAAAATAGTTGGAATTTCCGTTTCTGGAGCGGTCTTTTAGCGATGCAAATGGAAAACTGGCCAGCAGTTCTGGCATTTTACTGACCCATTCATGGCCTTGCAATGATCGATAATGACTCATTTCTCGGTTAGTGACGTATTTGTGGGTACCCTGTGGATTAACACGGAAGCGAGGCAATTTTGGGCACATTCCGCCGGCTTTGCCACAAAATATTTCTTCTACTACACGGTGTCCAAACTAGTGAGTCGGGCAAAAACCGTACGAACAAAGAACTGGCTGATCTTGCTTTCAACACTTACTTTTCACCTGGAAAGAATCGACAAGGACACCGAGTCGTCATCTGAGTTGTAAAAGAAAGGCATATGACGGAAAGTGGGTGTTTAACCTCTCTTTTCTTTCTTGTTCTTGGGAAAGAATATGTTGACTCGGGCATTATATTCGCTTTCTTTATAGCTTGAAATTTTACACTTTTTCACACAAGCCACCTTTCTTCTTTCGCTGTTAGGGCAACCAAAGACGGCACATGAATGTCCGAGTCATGTCAAACGAGTAACAACAAAATCTACGGTCTTTTTCTATCTTTTTACGATCGTTGAGTACAGAAAAAAATCATACTGCGGATATTTTGTAAGTTACCCGAAATTGCCTCGCTTCCGTGTTAATCCACAGGGTACCCAGAAATACGTCAT
Organism: Actinostola sp. cb2023; assembly: GCA_033675265.1. Taxonomy (NCBI): domain Eukaryota; kingdom Metazoa; phylum Cnidaria; class Anthozoa; order Actiniaria; family Actinostolidae; genus Actinostola; species Actinostola sp. cb2023. The sequence goes on from JAUJYZ010001135.1 coordinate 110,101, forward strand.
TAACCACGAAATGGGCCATTGTCCAAGGTTTCTACCTCGAACCCTTGCTCCCCATTGCTCCCCAGTTCTCTTCGCTTTCTCGTCCACCCCGGCTCCCCCTCCGAAGAAGCGACTGGGTTCGAGGCAGTCAAGGTGTTAAAAAGGTCTATCATTGGTCTCGCTTCAATACAACTTAGGCACGGCTACCTTCCAAGATGGCGCAGGGAACTGTGAAGGGGGCTATTCATCAATATGTGATGTAGCCTTGATCTCCCTCGCAGCAGTTTTTCGTGTCGTCACGCTATACGTTGCGAGGGAGTCTATAAGTGAAGATGCAAAAGATAAATTGATGCTCGAACAGCCGTTTTTATTCTGCATTGAAGACAACATGTCATCCAAAATTAATTACAGAAATTTCAAATTCAATGCCTCTCTTTTTTCTTTCTTTTTGGTATTGGTTTGTTCTGATTTTTGTTCACACTGATGATTCTACGACAAGTCTTTCAAGATTCCTTCCACAGGGAGCCCGTCGAATGGAGAGACTGGCAGTGGAATACTTGGGCCTTTTCCAGGTACGCGAAGACGAGCCATAAACAATGTACCATCTTCGTCTTCAAACATCGCGACAATGCTATCACCATGGAAACGTGCGTCGAGTGGTTTCTTTTCGAAGGTTACCGCTGACAATATTCTTCCAGTGTCGATTCCAACAGCGGTGAATCAGTTTCTTCATGTGTTCTCATAACCACAGTTTCTTTATATATACGCGACAAGAATAGATCGTCGTACCCTGAGCAGAAACGCTTTAAAATTAAAATAAAAATAAATAAAAAAACGCTTTACTTGTAGTTGTCGTATTGCTGGCTTTCAATCAGCTGTTAAAACTCCTTGAATCTCATTATTTGCTTCAAATGACAGGCAAACACTGCCCTCCATGTGCTATCAACCAGAGAGTATTCTTTTGAAAAGGTGCAATTCAGCTGATGAAAATTCCTCACGAGACCGGAAGTGACGTCTAATGAAAACCAGCAATAAGGACTCCTGTTTGGATATCCCATATATGGTAACTCCCATCCCCAGCTCTAGTAATCACGTGGCCTGAGCAATAACTTATGGCTGCGTCCGAGATACCATCATGATCGTCGAGTAAAATAATTCAGTGAACTTTGCTTCTGGTTCAGAAAGACGCTATTGTACAAGATGAGTCGTGGACTTGTTGACTTTGATAAGAATGGCTATCTCCACCCTCATGGTAGCAAACTTGGAACTCGTAGAAACCATATCTGGAAATTTAGACAGGATAAAGCAACTAAAGACACTTATTTTTTACTCTTTTTTTCCTCGTACCATCAGAGCTTGAAATACTTTGCCTGGCGATATAGTATAGGAAGTAATTCCTTAGAGACTTTTAAAGCTAAGATTCTAACTCATTATGCTACCTAACTAGATTTTTAAGTATAGAATTTTGCAACATTATAGATTTTATCATTTTAATATATATCTATTATTTTGTTTTTATGGTATTTTTTACATGTTATTTTATACAGTTGGTGTGATGTCCTGGGATTTTACTGACTTATTAAATGTAGATGTAGATATCCCAGATGAGGAGCCCATAAGTAGGAGCCTCCATCTGGGATGTATTCGTGAGACGACCTGTGACCGGATCAGGCTATTTTTAGAACACTAGTTTTGCCGCGACATTTTAACACCAGGGATTTTTGATTTCGACTTTGTTACGGAGTTTCTAGCTTTTGGCTTGGTAGGCTTACTATTTGATGCTTATTTAGTTCCTTGAGAAACAGAACACGAACTTGAAGACTATTGGTCACTTTCCGATGAAGTACTAAACTCTGCAAAAGAGTCACTGTAACTATCACTGTCATTTTCGCTCTCTTCACTTTCAGTTTCTTCAATTTCTTCGTCCGCCACTTTGTTCATATATCACAAATAAACACAAATCATCTACCTCATTGATGCTGATTGGCTTTGTGTAATTCCCATGGGGGATTCCTATTGATTGATGATTAGTTCGCGGGAAAAGGTGTTCTAAAAATAGCCTGATCCGGTCACAGGTCGTCTCACAAAACAGTACCTGGGACACAGAAAGGCTGCGCACTATCTAGGAAGGTCTATCGAGATGTCATCAGAGAGAGACGTCACAGAGAGAGGATCTCAAGAACTGCAAGCTCTATAAATCAATCAAATGAACAAGAAACTGTGGAAAAAAGTACTAAAAACGCACATGGATAATTTTTGTTGTACAATTCACTATCACTTTTCACTTTGGTAAAATAAAATTATGATACTTTGAACTGGAACCGTTAGCCGTTTTGAAGTCGCACGGCTCCAGTATTGTCTGCTTATCATTGCTTTCATAAGTTATCGTAAAATTTACCCGCCAAAACATGGAAATAAGTGTAATTCGAGTACAATTATCAAACAAAAACCCAATATGGTGGCAAAAATGACCCCGAAAATGATCAGATTGAATTTTTATGAAAATCCCAAAACTGATATTAGTTTGTTTTTCTCTTGATAACAACACTAAAATCGAAAACCGTTTTGAAATCGGATGAGGGAAACTAAAGTTATGAATATTTTTAACCTGATATTTTTTCCCGGGAAAAATTGGCGGGAAATAATTCATATAAAACTGACCATGGGGTAAAACAAACTTCTTCAAACTACTTTTTGGTTTAAAAACATTTTAGCGCCAAACTTTACGTGTTGAAAGAACTTTGATATATGGAAAATCGTATGTTTTTTTATTTTTGAATTTTTGAGTGTAAGTAGTTCAAATAATGTTTTAAATATTATTAAAAATGGTTGAAACGTCATTATGACGTCACGGTTATTTTAAAATATCTCTAATAGAGTTAATGAACAAAAAAATCCAGCATTTTGTAGACTTGATATACTTCTATGACAATTATAAATGTCATTACGGTGATTTTACTGATTTCTGTCTCTGAAAATGCGATTTTCTTTTTCGGATGACGTCATAAGAAATGACGTCATCAAAAAACTAAATCCTTTATAACTCAGGTTCTAATAATCGTAACATTATGAAAATTGCACGAAATGCACATGATGTTATTCTCTTTCGAAATATGTACTTTGTTTTATGCTTGTATTTAAATTCAAATTTCACCACAATTGCAACTTTTTATTATGACGTCATCATTGCGTCAGATGTTGCCATCGAGTAAGTTAAAATCACATACTACCTTTTCTAAATAAACTCTGAAATTTTTATCTCATTACATTGAAGATGTTTGAAAATATGACTGTTTGTCACAAAAATGGAATTCGCTCTAACTTTGCATATGAGTAGCCCTTGGTCTGAATATAAACGCTGTGTAGTTTGTTTGGGAAAATATTTATTTGTTTTGGAGAAAATCGAAAAAAAAACTATTTTGGCTTCAGACACCATGTAATGACTGTCGGCGGAGTGAAAATGCATCAAATTCATTCCATTCGTATATCAAAACTAAAAACAACAGAAATATTTCAACACCATCGCTGTATTGTACAACTCTTCCTTGATCTCTAGGCTTAATATCATAAACATTGAGCGAGTTTAAGAAGTCCAATAAATTCCAAATCAAAGTGCACTATTTGGAAAATCCAACCGGTGGGTCAAAAAGAATAGTTTTTTAGTCATGTGCCAGTGATCCAAATTTTATAATATTGCAGCTACGTACTAAGAAGATGATATAGTTTTGGAATCTTGTAAGTTTTATTTGGGCAATTGACGTTTAGCTTCTGAGAAAACTCTTTTATTCACCACTCGAAAAACATCAAAAACGATGATTGCGTGACCGCGTGTATAACTGTTAAACAATATACATTTTCTCGTTTCTATGCTTGCAATGAATCGGGATTAACTATCGGGATATCATTGCATGACATATTATGCTGTTATGTGTGCGTTGAATATTTGCTCGACGTAGTCAATCGATAAAAATCGATATCGATTTGCCAATCGATAAATCTGTAAAAATCGATATCATTGAATTGATTGTATCGATTTGTATCGATCAATCGGTAAAAATCGATATCACACTTTTTTTCTTTAATATCGATTTTTATCGATTGACGTGATTTATCGTTTTCCTTCTGTGGTTCGTTTTGTTTATTAGTGAGGACTCGACCTGAGCTGACTTGCTACATTGAACACCCATATCTACATCTACATCTTGTTACGTCGGTAGTATCGTTAATAAATAAAAAGATAATAACAATAAAAATATATATATTGATTTTAGAATAAAAGAAGTTGCAGTTGTCAATAGTAGTTTGGTTTATGCGTCTCGGTAATTGTACTCTAGGGTCAATCACATGATATTCAACACATTATTACGCGAAAACAACAAACCGTTAAAAATCGATAAAAATCGATATCACACTTTTTTTCTTTATCGATTTCTATCGATTTCCGTTAAAAATCGATAACAATCACTTGATTTTTATCGATTTGTATCGATATCGATTTTTATCGATTGACTACGTCGGGATATTTGACATTTGGATTCTGAAATACGGTTGAATTATCCAGCCGTCAAAACTGTTCATAACTTGAATATTCCTTTACATTCTTGTTCCTCTACTAGCATGTTGGTCAATTAAAAAGGGGGTGGGGTCGGGATGTCTAGCGATTGATTGAAATACACAGTATATACACCCTGGGGGTACTTGACCCATGTTTGGGTATAGGAGTGCCGCTGAGGGTTTGAAACCCTGACCCTGTTTAGGACAAAAAAATCTAAAATACCTACCCTGTCTAGGACAACACCCTCTATTTTAGGACCCTGTTTAGGACAAAGGACAAAATACACATGTCTTCTTTTACACAATTTTAACGCGTTTTATGTTGACTGATGACCTGCTAAAGACCGGCAAACGTCTCGATGGGACTCCCATATATAAAGTGGTTGGGATGCTCGTCGGAAATTTTGAAATTTACCACTAAAAGGTATCCGAGTCTTGTCCAGGTGGGTGTGGCAACAAATAATTTTTACCCCTAAAAGGTACCAACTCTAAAGTGACAAAAGCTATAACTGTCATTCCGGTTGTCATTATCTTGTCTCGGGTATCTCATTTACTGACAAACACCCTAAAAGGTACATTATTGATTATACAGTGTTTGTCTCTGACTTCTGTTTTTCTATATAGACGTTTCGGCCATTAATCAATGGCCTTCATCAGTATTAATCAGAAACGTTGCGATCTTTGAAATATATTTAACGTTTTTAAATATATCACCCTAAAAGGTACCGGCTTAGTCTTTTGTGGTCCTTTTAGATTTGTGACACCCTAAGAGGTACCAAATCGCGGATCTGGACCCCTAAAAGGTACCTTAGTATCACTTATTTTCGCGCGTCCTTGATTTCGCGAACATGTCAGAGGCATATTTCACGAGGCTTTAATTTCGCGATTTTGCAGAAAAAAACGTGTACAGGGAACTTAATTTCACGTTTTATGAAATTATGATCCGGTGCAGTATACAAACATATTGTTTTGAATTGGGTAAATGATGTAACAATTCAATTCAAGACATCACTGCGTGACATAAAATTTCGCTTCGTTAATTTTCGCCGTAATTATTATTCGCGAGTCTTTAATTTCGCGGGTTTTTTTTCAAACGCCAAAATCGCGAAATTAAAGACGCGCGAAAATAAGTGATAATAAGGTGAGGTACGACGAGCATCCCAACCACTTTATATATGGCAGTCCCCCCTCCTCCCCCGGGTAGTAGACCCAGTATATTCGTATAAGAATATCCCAACTCTCTGTTGTAAAGGCACTTGTTGATTTGCAGTTGTTGATGTTATTATAGTGTTTCTGATTACCTTAAGAGTTGCCCTTGAAATGTGTTTAAATTAAATTAATTGCATGCGTACACACATACACATCTTTATTCAGTACAGTAGAATCCCAGCCTTACGGACACCCGGTTAATACGGACACCCGGTTATTACGGACACGTTGTTCTGAAACTCATACAAATATCTATAAAATATACCTGTTTAATACGGACACCGGATATTACGGACAACGGACATTTTTTCCCGTCCCAATATGCCCATAATAATAATAATAATAATAATAATAATAATAATAATAATAATAATAATAATAATAATAACAATAATAACAATAATAATAACAATAATAATAATAATAATAATAATAATAATAATAATAATAATAATAATAATAATAATAATAATAATAATAATAATAATAATAATAATAATAATAATAATAATAATAATAATAATAATAATAATAATAATAATAATAATAATAATAATAATAATAATAATAATAATAATAATAATAATAATAATAATAATAATACGGACACTTTATTTTCCCAAAACAACGACAATGGGTAAATTGATCGCTTTTTTAATTAAAACAAGACGCTCAATGAGCGTACACTCGGGCTTATGACAAGGACAATGTCAGTTGCGTGAGGAGAGACCTGACAATGACTGACAGTTGCGTGACGAGGGAGACTATGTATATATGTGTCGGTGAGCATAGATAAAAATCTCCGAATCGTACTTCCGTAGCACGTACTTGGAACGTCCAGTTGAGGTTCATATTCATGGTCAGACGGTTCTGATAACGTCTTTGGTTTCTTCGTTATCGCAGAGGAAAGTCGAACTTCGTATCTTTTAAACATCCAGTTGATTCAGACTACGGTATGATGTGACAAAGCTCGACCAATCTGCTGTCTCTGCCTATAAATCTATAAAAGGAATTATCGATTAAAAATCAAAAGCTGCTTCTGTTAGATTTGAGATGTGACCTCAAGTGACCTCAAATACGTTTAAAGACGTACCACAGCGTACCTTGAAGAGTCGGAGATCTTTATCTATGCTCACCGACACAAATAGTCTCCCTCGTCACTGAGCGTCTTCTTCTGTAATAGATCCCTAAAATCTAAGGACGTTTTGATTTCGATTGTATTTTTGCCGTTTACTGACCTGTTTTGAGTGTGGAAATTCTGTTTTAACAAGAGCGAACTATTTGACCCGTTTGAGCATAGAACAAGTATATAAATAGGCTATTAAAACTACTTTGGCATGATCCCAAATTTCGTACATTGACCTTGCTCGCCTTTGCTTTGATGAAGTTTTGAAGTACGATTTCTACGATTTCTTTTCCTTCTGAATTTTTCAAACGTCGAATCAAATAAACATCCATCATTATATATCTGAGAAATGTGTTTCGTTTTACTGTCGGATACTTTTTAAACGGGTTTTCACGGCGCGTGACGACAGTCAGGCAGCAAGCAAGCGAGATTAGCTATCAAAACAAAATCTACTGGAAAATCAAACCCTCGCTCTCTAGCTTCAGAGACCACAGGCAGCGACTTTAAAAGATCTCCGGCTGATTCCGGAGATCCGTCGAATTTATCATCGCTGGTTCGGCTCGGTTCGGCACGTGTTCCGAAGAAAGTTCGTTGAAACCGAATACGTGGAATGTTAAAGCTGATGGTTCCACGGCTAGTCACAAGCAAGGTTGACTTCGAATTGAGTTCAATTCACGACTTTAAAAGCGAGTAGGTCAGTGATGAACCGATTGGATGTGTGCTAGGGGAATGTGAGAAAGGGATTATGTGAAAAAATCGCGAACATTTCGAATTTTTGTACGTTTTTCGAGGCCTCGAAGATCGCCGTAGCCACGATTCGGCGTCCGTAGTTTCCAGCCTTCTCTTCCTTTACAGGTTAGGGGAGAAAAAAATTAAAAACGGCCTAAAACGCAAAACTAACACATCAGGGCAATAGAACAGTAAATTATCAACGCTGTGGTGAATTTTCAGTCCTTTATTGACAACGTAAGTGCCATTATACGTTATTTTGTAATTCTACATACATTCTCTACAATTATTCACAAGATCACAGCTTGGGCTGCCTGTGCAGACATAATAATATAACATCCAGACGATTCAGACTATGATCTGGCGAAGCTCGACGAAGATGCTAACGGGTTTTTGACGGCATGGTCTATAAAAAAAAAAAACGGAAAAAAAACCCTTTGCAAACGTGGAATGAAATAAACATCCATCATGAGTTACTGAAAATAGCTCGACTGTTTGCACGACTTCTGTACATATAGCTTTTTGTCAATAGATGTACGGTTACATCGCTGGTCGTGAGTTTAATTATAAATACTCAAGGACATAGCTGTACACGTACTATTACAATTAGCAACAAACATGACAACATAGCGAGGTCATGATACTTTTTGAGTTCATTTCATTTGCTTTTCAATTCATTTTGTGATGAGTTCGAGTTCGTGGAACGACGTCGTACAACAGCCGATAAAACACGGGCTTTCAAACGCTCATTTCACAGACAAAAGCATACGCCGATTCGTGTGGGCCCACTATGCTGTAATCTCCATTTTATAACTCGGGCTTCCTTCGGAAGGGCCCGAGTAATAACTCGACTGGTTCGATTGTTTGCATGACGTCTGTACATATAGCTTTCTGTCGTAATAGATCCCTAAAATCTAAGGACGTTTTGATTTCGATTGTATTTTTGCCGTTCACTGACCTGTTTTGAGCGTGGAAATTCTGTTCTAAATAGCGCTACGCGGCGGTTCTAAAATTAGGTCGCGTAATAGATGTATGACTCACACAAGGATCAAACAACTGTAATCGTACTGAATTTTTCAAACGTGGAATAAAATAAACATCCATCGTGAGTTACTGAAAATATCTCGACTGGCTCAGAAGCTAAACGTCAATTGCCCAAATAAAACTTTCAAGATTCCAAAACTATATCATCTTCTTAGTACGTAGCTGCAATATTATAAAATTTGGATCACTGGCACATGACTAAAAAACTATTCTTTTTGACCCACCGGTTGGATTTTCCAAATAGTGCACTTTGATTTGGAATTTATTGGACTTCTTAAACTCGCTCAATGTTTATGATATTAAGCCTAGAAAACAAGGAAGAGTTGTACAATACAGCGATGGTGTTGAAATATTTCTGTTGTTTTTAGTTTTGATATACGAATGGAATGAATTTGATGCATTTTCACTCCGCCGACAGTCATTACATGGTGTCTGAAGCCAAAATAGTTTTTTTCGATTTTCTCCAAAACAAATAAATATTTTCCCAAACAAACTACACAACGTTTATATTCAGACCAAGGGCTACCCATATGCAAAGTTAGAGCGAATTCCATTTTTGTGATTTTTGCCACCAGATGTTTGATCATTGTACGGCCTTACACTTAAATATACTCACAGCATAACCTTACTGGCCTTTACCATAAAAGTACAGAGATGTACAAATGCTCGACACATTTACCTCGTAACAATACGCCTTCGCGCCTTCGCGTCGTTCGTCTTGTTATGGTGACGACGAAGACGAACAACTTGTGTATGCTCTTGTCGCTCTATTTAGAAATGACCGAACATAGCTTTATGCTTGGAAATGCTTATTACAGGCAAAGAGGATTTCGCTTCATGAATTTGTAGGCCTGGATAAGAAGTACGGATGTTGATTGTTGTGATACATGGCGCGCGAAATTCAAAACATTCTTCGGTACGCGTGGTGCGACTGAAAATCGTATAGTAAACTACCGAATACGAAAAATATTGACACGTCGATCCGTCTATTATAACTGTTTTAGACGTAAATTTACAATTTCTTCATTGAATTTGCTGTTGAAATATGACTTTATTAAGAAAATTATTTTACCCCGTTGTTCAGCCATGTTCAACCATTGTCCACCATATTGAAACTCATTATTATTCAAAAAATTGTGGGCGGAGCGATGCCCTTTTATAGTGCGCCCTCGTGTTTAAGGTCGAACTTTGTAAAACCCATGACTTTTCCAGTATGGATGTTCCACTCTTTAAAATGCCTATAACCCCTGTGAGTTTGTTTTATTTATTTTGTGATTTGAACTTCGCGTTTGCAAGTTATAGGAGTGAAGGCCATTGAGTGCTTCGTCGGTCGAAAATACTTTCATTGAATCAGATTAATCGGGAATGATGCATACCTTACTCCCCTCACATGTTCTGGAAGCCCGTTGCTTGGTTTCCATAAGCCAAGGTTGTCTTACAAGAATTCGGTTGCCAAGCTGAGGGCGAATATATCAACCTGTTGACTTTAAACGTTCGCGTTTCTATACTTCCAAAAATGCACAATTCTCAAGGAAAAATTGCCGATGTTTTTGTCATCTACACGATCAAGTTTTCCTTGACAAGGAAAAATTGGCGATGTTTTTGTCGTCTACACGAGCAAGTTTTCCTTGACAAGGAAAAATTGGCGATGTTTTTGTCGTCTATACACGAGCAAGTCTTCCTTGTCAAGGAAAACTTGTCAAGGAAAATTTGCTCGTGTAGATGCGGCTTTAGAATTTCTGTGCCGTGACCGTGCCGTGTCGTGCGCCGTATTTTTTCACTGTCATACGAAATCTGCTCTACTCTAGTTATATGAATCCTTATTTTCTGTAATCCTGGCTCTGATATATTTTAGTATTTTTAAAATTTGGGTACTTGAGTGGGTCACTCCCTGCTCACACCAACAAGATATCTTGTTTCGCATTGTTCGCGATCGACCAATCACGACACAGCAAACCGTGAAGGCCAATCATATTTCGACAGATTTTGCTTTGACTGGCGCCATATTTAATCAACCAATCACATCGTCAAATTTTGGATTTGGATAAAACGTCATTATTAATCAACCAATCACATATCGACCAATACGGCTAGTGATGATAAGTATGATCGCTAGCGATCTACATTGTTAGTCTTGTTTGGAAACTGCAGAGGAAAGACAGAAGGATCAAAGACGTCAATCGTTTGTTGAAGGTTAGTGGTGACTTATTTCTAAAACTATGCAGCATCAAAGCTTGTAACTCTCTCTTAAATTTCTGCGGAATTGCTGTCTTTTTTCTGTTGTTCTTTATCTCTTGTGCTTTAATAAGCCCTTTCACGGTTTTTCGCCGCCATGGCGAGGCAAACTTAGCAAAATTTATAGAAATCTGGATCACTTTGACTTGCCGTAACTCCACTCGATTTTGCTGGATTTTCAAAAGTTCAGCTTCAATAACTCAGCAGGCATGCATATCAGTTGTCGGGTTGAAAATAAGACCAATGTGTAGGTGTTTTAACTACCTTTTTCGAGTCAATCTTCTTTCCACGAATTTACAAACAAAAATCTTTATCCTCGATTTGTAGCCTTTTCATCATATTATAGGACGTCAATAACAAAGAAAACTTCATATCCAAACGATAACCTTGTTACTTCAATCCTGAGTTTTGTGAATTTATTCAACCGAGCTTTCGACCTTAGCGGTACGTCATCGTCGGGGTTACCGGTTGGGAACTAAAATCATTAGAACATGCGTGACTACCGTGACAACGTCGCGACGGTACGTCAATTCACGACGCCATTTCACTTGTTTTCACGTCCTCTTCGTGACTTTGAGGATGCCAACGGTTGTTTTCATAGTTATTCGTCAGCGCGCGCGCCGTCTAGCTCTTTCGCGTCGCGTCGTGACTGCTCAATAGTCAGGGCCGCACATAACCCCAAAATTCAGGGGGGGGGCAGTACGTATTTAAAAGCAAAAAATAAATGAAAATAGTACAGTTCTCAGTACTTGTTGGTATATTTTTCGCCTTGCTAGCGGGGGGAGAGGGGTCAACTGCCCCCCTGCCCCCTCCCCCCCCCCCCCTGTGCTGTTTACGGCCCTGGTAGTGACGCAGTTTACAATTAGTGTCAAGACTACATAAGAAAGAGTCAGACCTGTTGGCATCTTTTGAAACTTTTAAAAGCAACCGCTGACCTTTTGTGGCTTTTGGCTATATCAATACACGTCATTTCCGGTCATTTTATCAGCTGAATTTTAAAACTTTTGGTTTTTCAGGTTTGCAAAATGTCTGGAAAAATAATCTGTGCTCTGACGATGATGATGATGATGATGATGATTCATCATTCAATGGCTTCCCATTCTATGGTACGTAGTAATGAACAATATTATATCACCATCAAAATCACCATCAAAAATCACCATCAAAAATCACCATCAAAATCACCATCAAAATCACCATCAAAATCACCATCAAAAATCACCAAAATCACCATCAAAAATCACCATCAAAATCACCATCAAAAATCACCATCAAAATCTCCATCAAAAATCACCATCAAAAATCACGATCAAAAATCACCATCAAAATCACCATCAAAAATCAGCATCAAAAATCACCATCAAAATCACCATCAAAATCACCATTAAAAATCACCATTAAAAATCACCATCAAAAAATCACCATCAAAATCACCATCAAAAATCACCATCAAAAATCACCATCAAAATCACCATCAAAATCACCATCAAAATCACGAGTACTAAAACTGTGATATTTGATATG
>JAUJYZ010001135.1:127500-140000 GCA_033675265.1 Actinostola sp. cb2023
TGCTATGTAGCATCTTCCAATTCAGCCAATCAAAACACTCGAACCCAATCTTCCAACATTTGCCACAGACCGATTTTATATATGTTGACTGGGTTTATATCTTGTTACTTTTAGACACGGGTACATGCAGGTGCTATGTAGCATCTCCCAATTCAATTCAGCCAATCAAAACACTCGAACCCAATCTTCCAACATTTGCCACAGACCGATTTTATATATGTTGACTGGGTTTATATCTTGTTACTTTTAGATGCGGGTACATGCAGGTGCTATGCCGATGGCCAGAAAACAGTGTACGCTTGGCGTACAATATGTTAAAGTACCAGGATGAGGTTCAACCTATTGCTCGATTCAAGGGGATTATCGTAATTATAATTATTGATTAAGTAAAATAAATTATAAAAAAAACAACTTAACCAGAGCATTAAACTTCAGAAAGGCAATATAATTGTTGTTGTGCATTGTTTCTATGGTTACCGCTGTGGCAGGATGTCACCATGTTTCTATGGTAACGACTATAGACTATATATACGACGTCCGGTTGGCTCAGTTGGTTGAGTACCGGCGGTCTATTGTGCGGGAGGTTCGTGGTTCGAGTCCCGGCCGGACCATTACTCAGGGTCTTAAAATAGTTGAGGAGAAGGTGCTGGCTTTGTAATTACATCTACAAATGGTTAGACCTTCGCGTCTTCTCGGATAAGGACGTTAAACCGTAGGTCCTGTCTCCCGACCCTAATCTAACCTGTTTCACGGGGACATTGAAAGAACTTGTTGAACTCTTCGTAAGAGTAGGGGATTGTTACCCGGTTCAACAGCCTACTTCAAATTGGAGGCATAACATACTAACGTATACTAACTCCTCATGATTGTAAGCTGCTCGGCTGCCGTAGACGCCTTCATATGCCGGCAGCCCGAAAAAGTCCTCCATCGGTTGTAAAGCGCATTGAGACAATGTGGAATACGATATATAAGAACGACCATTATTATTATTATATTTCAAAAAACGTTGACACGACATCAAGACGAATGGGAAACTGAGGGTGTTTCGTTGGTAGCATTCGAAATTCATTCGATCATTGGACCTCAAGCTTGGCTCGAATCACGCTTGGTGTTCGAACAAGATATGGCGGAGGTTAACGTGAATTTAAAAGTTTGAGATCGACCGTTATCAAGGTGTTTCAGTTGAAATAGGTGCATACAGCTAATTCAGAAAGCGTTGTCGGCGATCGACTTCAAGCCTACGCGACTAGACCGAAAGGGAGTATGGGTAGATATGATAATTCACTTGCATGCTTTTCGTATTTGGTGACAATGGCAGGTGAATCTGTAAATGTATGCCTACGCGTTTTAAAACAAGGAAACAGAAGCAGATATGATTCATATTCCGTGAGAGACGTTCCTTTTTGATAGTGTATTTACAGACTCATTGATTTTTACCCATACTCCTTTTCGGTCTAGTCGCGTAAGCTTGAAGTCGATCGCCGACAACGTTTTCTGAATTAGCTGTATATACTACATACCATCTAGAACGCGGAATTTGGCTCCCTTTAGTACATCCCACACATATATGATATTCCAACGTTTCGCGGCGACATGGCGGTGGTCAGGTGCGTACGTAGCACAGTGGAATGGACTAATAGAGTAGGTCATCGTTTACTCATTTTCATCATTTTCTGGACGCGTTGTGTCGTATACCCTAAGAACACCACTCAATCCACCGGCAGCTATAATAATATAAGAAGACGGTTGTTAATTAACACTAAATGGAAATTAGAAATTGTAATAGGTTATCAAAATATCATGTAAATTAAATCTTGAAATAAAGGTTATTAAAACATTAAAAATAAATAATAAAAAATAAAATAAAAAAATAAAAAATAAAAATAAATAAGAAGACATTTTTTAAAGAATACATTAGGATTAATATACCAGAAAATATTGGAATTTTTTTTTTTTAAACCTTTATTCCAAGCTTCAATTTACATGATATTTTGATAACCTATTACAATTTATAAATTCCTTTTAGCGTTAACAACCGTTGTTTGTATTACTTATTTCTTGTAGAGCCGTTCTTATTCTTTCAAATTTGTCAGGTGGATGTGCTTTTTATTATTTTTACATGCAATGTAATATTCAATCTTTAATATAAGCCTCAAATCCCTTTATATTGATCTGACTTAGTTTACCCCGGTTTCTATATATGTAAGACTTGTATAATAGGAGCAGGAAATCAACGAGTGAATTGCTACTAGTGTCAGGTCCCAAAACTAATACCGATAAAGGTGCGGTAATACGAGCAACAAAATCGTGCAAGTTGTCGCGCAACATTGTTGCGTTGCAAGTTGCAGAGCAATGTTTCTCGTATTACCACCGTTCGCGCAACTTGTCGCGCAACACATTTTCGTGTTGCAGGTTGCAAAACTTTGTTGCGCAAAGTAGAAGCTCTTTCTACTTCATGCAACAAAGTTTTGCAACCTGCAACAAATGACCCAAAATTTAATTTGTTGCGCGACAAGTTGCGCGAACGATGGTAATACGAGAAACATTGCTCTGCAACTTGCAACGCAACAATCTGAACAATGTTGCGCGACAAGTTGCACGATTTTGTTGCTCGTATTACCGCACCTTAAGCTAAGATCAGCTAAACTAACTCCATCAGTGGTGTTTCATCCAGGAAGCTGTTTCTAAGTATAATTTCGAGGTAATGCTACAATTTACAAAGAGGTGCTCAATTGTTTCAATTTGCTTATTACAAAAAGTGCATAATGACGAATGTATAAGTTCAAATTTAACCAAATCTTTGTTTACATAAAGGTGTTCATTAACAGTTTGTATTGGAACCATCGCAATTTAACCATCTATAGTCGTTTTATGAATGAAAGCGTATACTCTACTCCATTCAATGCCATTGAAAATATTGGATTAATATACAAAAATATACAAGAATATTAAAAGAAAAAACAACAACAATAGAACCAAAACCATAGAACGAGTAGATAATAGTAGTCTATAAAGACGAAACTAGTTCCCAAATGATAATCAAGTGCGTGAAAGAAAATTAAAAGAGGTTTAGAACATCTTATTATGAAATACTCCAGTTTCGAGTTGTTAAGCGATGACCGCTGTCCTTGACAAAAGACGCATTTGCTCAGGCTTAGCCTCAATTCAGTGTAAATTATGCACAAATACCGACGAGAACGCGAACCCAGTTTAATTGCACGGATTATTCTCTGGATTGAGGCTAAGCCTTAGCAAACGCGTCTTTTGTCAAGGAGTACAGCGGTGTCTAAACAAACTCGAAACGGGAGTATTATAGGTCCAGTCGACACCTTCTGACACAGTTCCAGCTCTTTCATGCATAGTTCAGAAGTCATGTGATCATCGGTCACCTCGTCGCGAACTCCCCGCCGCATATCTACGATCTGCATGGAAGTCGTATCCTCTCTCCTGGCAAAACCTCTTGAAGCGAGGGTAAACTTGAACCATCACAGAATGGGGAGTTTGCAGGTGTTGCGTGACATTTTAAATTTTAATCCAACAAAAACAAAAATATAATATTTGAAAAGAGCACATCAAAGTTAGTTAAGTTAACGTTACGTTTCTTAGGAAAAAAGCCAACTTCGGTCGCTCATAGCTTTCGCTCTATTCATCGAAATTACTTCAAAATTTCAATTTTTGCTAATTTTGGTGTGCTCTTTTCAAATATTATATTTTTGTTTTTGTTGGATTAAAATTTAAAATGTCACGCAACAAAATGTCACACCTGCAAACTCCCCATTGCGCTCAACATATGTGTCTGAAATGAAAATCATGGAATACGTTTTTTTGTTTGAATTGTGCCCGCAAAGCATCTATGGATTGTTTGGATGAAGGAGTCCGCCATATACAAGCATCAAGAGTTCCAGGCTTCCGGTACGCGCGTATGAGATTATTACCACAGGAAAAGTGAGCAACAATTCTAGACACAGGGAGCCCAAGCTATGTTTTTGCTCACTTGGTGCTCACTTTTCCTCAGGGTAGCAAAGGGGGGGGGGGGGGGGGGGGGGGTTGTGATCACGCTTCACGTGCCATTTTTCGTAAATTCACGACTAAAAGGAATCATTTCACGCACGTCTTTCTTGCAAATTCACGGATCACGGTTTTATCTTTTGTTTATAAAGTGTTTTTCACGACCAAATCACGGCCAAATCACGCGTCACGTGTAACCCCTTTGCTACCCTGTTTTCTTTGTGATAATCTCACAATGCATTGCGCGCGTACCGGAAGTCTGGAACTCTTGATGCTTGTATTGAATGGGTTCTTTTTTTCATTTTCTATTTGTTGTCTTGTAAACAGGAAGTAATCGGCCCGCGGACCGCGGGAATTCGACGGCCGAAAAATGACCCAGTCAGCGTGTATTATTATTATTGTTATTATTATTGTTAAAGAACTGTGATAAGTATAGAAATGGGAAACTAATGAGGAATATACAGAACAAATGTTCGGAAAAATCAGACGCCTCGAGCGGGATTCGAACCCACGACACCCCGATTTCATGACAGGTGCTCTACCCACTGAGCTACCGAGGCAACTACAGTGGTGTGGAGTTCAAATTAGCGCGCTGATTTTAACCGAACATTTGCTCCCAGGCCTCACGGAACTGGGAATTGCTTCTGTAATGACGTACGAACTGCATCACGCAGTCACAGTAGTCATAGTAATGTACATTAATGGCTTAATGGATTATTATTATTATTATTATTATTATTATTATTATTATTATTGTTATTATTATTATCATTATTATTATTACTATTATTATTATTAATATTATTATTGTTATTATTATTATTATTATTATTATTATTATTATAATTATTATTATTATCATCGTATTATTATTATTATTATTATTATTAATATTATTGTTATTATTATTATTATTATTATTGTTGTTATTTATTATTATTATTATTATTACTATTATTATCATCATCATCATCATCAATAATAATAATAACTTTATTCCTCAAAACAAATTACAAATAAGAGATAGAAAAATAGATAAAAATCCTTATTTACATCATCATCATCATCATCATCATCATTATCATCATCATCATCATTATTATTATTATTATCATTATTATTATTATCATTATTATTATTATTATTATTATTATGGTAAAATAGTCGCCGTTTTTGCTGTACAGCGGAAATTCATTCCAAATGCTTCATTCAAATACCTGTAAACGTTGAGCTGAGGAAAACCCTCACTACTTTGGAATTGTCTGGATATTCGACATCCAGGTCGCCTTGCAAAGCCTTCTGGGTTATTTGCTCGTTAGTGTCACCCTGTGTAGTCTCATTATCGCCATCGCCATCGTCATCGTCATCGCCATGATAACCATTCTCTAGATAATCTTCTTGCTCTTTACCAAATCGTTCAGTATTTCTTCATTTTGGAGCTTATCCTCGGAAAGAATCCAGTTACCGTGAATTTACTTTAATTAATTAATTAATTAATTTATGCATGTACCAGTTTAGCCCACATCATAGAAAATACAGCCAATCATAGAGTAGAATTGTCGTTGCGTATTTATTGATTATTCCATGGTTTTCCTTGGAATTTTTTCCTTCACGAAAAAAAATTATTAGGGAGTTTTTAAATCTTAAAAGATTTGTAAGAATTGTAAAATCTACGACAGCGATGTCAACCGGAAGTGTAAATAACTTCTGTTAAGGCCTTGTTACACGGTGAAATTTTTTCGTGAAACTGTTTCGTGAAACGGTGCGAGACAGGTTTCACCAAGAGTTTCACCGTGTAACATGGTCGTTTTCAGGAAACTTTTTCGAATTTGTGTTGCGAGACAGTTTCATGAAAAGTAGAACTGCTTTCTACTTTTTCGTGAAACTCGAAGCAAAAAAGTTTCATAAAACCAGCCATTGCACCGTGTAACACACCTCGTGAAACTTGTGTTGATGTGCTTCAGTTCACAAAGCAATCAGAACCAACTACGTCACTAATATCCATCATTCCTAGCAGTTTGGGAGTTGTTTTAGTGTAATTTTCAAGTCATTTCGATAAACGGATCTACAAAAGCTGTTGCCGGTTTATGTTTGTACGCTGTTTTGTTATCGAATTTGAGAGGTCTAAATAAGACCGCTTCCTACATTAAATTGCAAAAATAGTTTAATTGCTATCCACGATCGTATACATGCAGTTAATGCGCTTTCTCTGTTCGAAAACTGGTTCAGTTTCGTCATCCTCAATAAAACGGCAAGAGCACGTCTTGTTCCATCGTCTCGCGCCATGTTTTATCAATTTTCGCGCGCCTGACCGGCTTCGATAAAGGGCATTGCACTAGAAATAATTATACTCGAGAGAAGCTGGTGATCAGAATTTTACAACGAGTTTCAGAAAACATGTTACACGGTGAAACTGTCTCGCACCGTTTCACGAAACAGTTTCACGAAAAAGTTTCACCGTGTAACAAGGCCTTAAGCCTGTGAGGTTACTTCATCCACAGGGAATACCAACTATGAAGGTATGAAACTCCAAACAGAAGTTATTTGCACTTCCGGTTGACGTCGCCGTCATACTGAACTCCCGAGTTTAGGCGAGAAAAACCATAGAAAAAAAAAAAAAACCGCATAGAAAACCAATGAATAACGATATTATCCCATACATATTACATCTTCAATGAAAGTCAAGTCGTTCAGCATTTAGCGTTTCTACTTTTCGAGAGTCGTTGTTATGTACGGTTCCTGAGACATAAATGCT
Organism: Actinostola sp. cb2023; assembly: GCA_033675265.1. NCBI lineage: Eukaryota > Metazoa > Cnidaria > Anthozoa > Actiniaria > Actinostolidae > Actinostola > Actinostola sp. cb2023. Next base: position 134,264 of record JAUJYZ010001135.1, read on the forward strand.
ATGAATTTCGAATTCGTCGTGTCAACTATTGTTTTTTTTTTGGTTCTTGCATTCTTTTGCGACTCAATAAAATCATCTAAAGCTTCTTCTCATGAGAGTGAAGGAAGATTTGAATTATTTCTCGACTGACTTGGAGCCATGTTTAAAACGCTTTGAATGAGTTTGGATTTCGAAAAAATAAACAATTTTTATGCAAAGGTTGGTATATGTAGCAACGCGACGCGAGCGCGTCTAGAGGTAAGAAAAAGGCGGGGAAAATTCACAACATTTTGATTGGCTAATACAACCTATGAAATACCGCTCTGTATTTCATAGAAATAGTTGTGAGCTCTGATTGGCTAAGATGTAATATATGTATAGGATAATCAGTGGTATTCTACGCTTCCTTCCCATGATACAATGCAGTCGTGCTCGTTCTGATATTTTATACGGGATGAGTTATGACGTCATGGCCGCCATGTTGGATCCCAATAACAAAGCATTCGTCATTAACTTCTCTTGTTTGTACTGCTATGGTTAGAACATCGTTTTGTGTTTGAAAAGGCGTTTGTGCGTTCTGGCAAAGTCGCTCCAGAGTCGTAATATCCGACTTGGCTTGAACCTATTTCAAAATTGCTCCCAAAATTGGCTAGATTGCAGAATACTGCATACCCTTCCACATATTTAAATGAGAAAATATTATTTTGTTCATATGCATCGTTTTTCAAAGAAGGCCACAGTGGTTCCTCGGCCGTTGTACTAGTGGGGAATTCCGTGTAATTGCTCCTCAAAATTAATAGGTTCGACTGAACTGTAGCCTAAATTTATCTTTCGATAAAAATAAAGAGAATGTTGTGTACAATCATCAGTTCTGAAATAACTTCCAATTGTTTTTATTTTGATGGAGAAGAAACTTGAGCTTGACTGATTGCAAAAAGACTGTAAGGACTTCATATATGGTACATTATGGTGGTCCATAGTACATTGTCTATATACAATAATCCTTTTTTTTATTTTATATTTTATTTATATTTTTTTATTTTAGGTACATTCTTAATGTTTTGCTTACTACGAGATGATAAAATACGATATAAATATGATAGAACGAGGCATACATAAAAAAAATGTACCATATGAGAGAACGACGCATAAATAATATTGACCAAAAATACATAGATTAATATAATTATCGCTGAAATGATTGTGGCTCACTTCAGTAATTGCTTCCCCATAATAGACGTCACCTATCCCAAGGGAAAGTGCAGTCACAATGTAGAGTAATTATAAGTGCATTGTATTTTCTTGTACCCGAGAGAATGTTGAGAACGGATTTTAATATTCCCCATAAACGACGTCACAAACAAAAAGATCTGAGCCGACGGTAAAACGGCAAAATGGCGGATGATATTCCTTATTGAACGTAAATTATGATGATATCTAATAACGATTTACAACAATTAATACTCAAGTAATGTTAGTACAAGAGATATCTAACTTTCTTGAGAAAATAAATTTTGTCTTCAGTTCCGCTTTAAGTGCATGGTTAGTTCGACGTTTGACCCAGGCCTCAGTAAATCTCCAGCGATTGATTGCATGCCAGAAATTAGGAATGAGCTAAATTGCTCATATCTCCAAACAGTTGTACACCGACGCCTCAAGGAATACATCGAATTGAAGGCGGCCATTGAAACACCTGGAGAGCGTCTAAACAACGTTTCACATGGCTGTATACTAACCTTTCGACTCGCTGAACTTTCTTCATCCATATTCAGCTCCGCTTTATCCTCGTTTAACTTTGCAACTTTCTAAGCACAAATGAACTCATTTGGACTAATGAGTATCTAGGTAGAACTTAGCTCGAAGAAATAAGCCCCAAAAGGTTACATTAATTTTGGAGCAAGGTTAGCGACAGAGTTGGCCATTCAAACGTTCGCTTCGGCTTTGATGCAGTAAATGGTTCCTTCTGCAGGTACGTAAAGGTCACAATGTACGTAATTCAATAGAAACTAACACAGAACAATAGGTTTGCGGTACGTGCAGAAGCAGTTTTGCAGCGCGCTCTTTGAATAAACACCTTCTTTTTCTATAGAAATAGTATCGTGAAAATCTAGCACTAGGATTGAGCTACTGTTCATTGTCTTTCAATGGAGTTTGGGAATAACAATAGTCCCTTTTCGCGTTCACAGATCCCGTTGTAAAACCGCTGTACTTATTGACAACAGACGCATTTGTACAGGGTTAGCCTCGAGTCAGTGTAAATTATTCACAAATATCAACAAGAACAGGAAAAAATGTTGACATGAAACAATAGAAACATTTTTGAATTGCACGGACTGGTTTCTGAATCGAGGCTAACCCTGTACAAATGCGTCTTTAATTAAATTTTTTTTTTTTCAAGATTCGCCCATAGAGCAGGTGTTGTATAATAGGACACGAAGTCCCCTTTACAATACAGTACACCACGTCCCACCCAATAAGAATATAACCTATTATAACCCATCGATAAATTTTCGCGCGCGCCCATTGGTTAAAACGGGTCACGTGGTACGATTTCACTGGACGGATGTCAGGTAATATCCCCCAGTTTTGAGGTGATATCCCCCAGTTTGGAGAAAAATGAAATTATCTGAACTTTTTAAAGACTGTAATGTATTTTCAATAGGTAAATTAGCTTGTACAACATACATGTGGTGTACTTGTTCCTTTTTGGGGATTTTAACGTCATTTGAGGTATTTTTATAATTTTTCGATCGTTGAACTACGAACAAACGTCAAAATCGGCGCCCAAAAAGTCACTCAAATAAAACCCAAAATATCATGAAAACCACTCAAAAAGCTTCAAAAACTGTCAGCCTTTTATTTTCGAATACTTTTTTAGAAGTTTACACATGAAAAGATCTCAAACGGAACGGATATTTGAACTCGATGAAACTTGTTTTCTTCATCCGTCATTTTGTTTCGGTTTCTTCAACTTTGAAGTCGACGTAGAAAATTTATCGAAGGGTAATAAAATAAATAAACCCCTTTCTGGCTTACAGGTATATCGGCTGATAATGTCCTTGGCTTAGAGATGGTCCTCAAAATATCACAGTTGCCCTCGAAGCTTCGCTTCTCGGCCAACTGTTCATTTTTCGGAGACATCTCTCAGCCGCGGACATTATCAGCCGATATACCAGCCGCCAGAAGGGGTTTATTTACTAAATATACCCAACCCCTGATGAATTCCCAATATGAAAAAATATATAGACAGGCAAAAATATATGACAAAATGTATATAGACCGACGTTTCCGAGTCATCATGACGCCATTATCAAGGCTAGGTGAAGTGACGAGAAATTCAATGAATAATAGTCCCTTCACCTCGATGACTCCGAAACGTCGGTCTATATACATTTTGTCATATATTTTTGCCTGTCTATGTATAAACAAATCATTATTGAAAAAATATATGAAAAATTAATATATCTGATTATAATAAATTTGTCTTTTGTCAAGGACAGCGGTCATCTCTAAACAACGCGAAACTGGGGTATTGACATTTTGTTTGGATGATACTGAAGAAGTGCTCAGAATTGGAATAATGCTGGGAAGCAGAGCAGGTGAAACTGAAGAATTATTCAAATTATTGACATTTTTTATTATGGCAAAAAGTTTTCTACAACTTATATAAATGCATGATGTTAAACTTTTTTTTCTATTTCAGAAAAGAGTGCTGCTTGAAAAAACATATTTAAAAAGTCTGACGTCACCGAATTAGCATATCACGATTCTCGCAAATCCGAAGCCCAAATCACAAAATACAGTGGAACCTCTATATAACGGCCACCCTCGGGACTTTGAAAAGTGGTCGTTATATAGAGGTTGCCGCTTCATAGAGGTATAATATACAGAGTTTGACTGACAAAAAAAAAATTGGGATTTTGAAAAGTAGAGGTTCCACTGTACTGGACCATCCCACTATTTACTTCATATGTAATCGTTTTTCTGAACTGATATAAAACAATTTCGCGTCATATGAAGAAGAAGAATACTTTATTTGCACTTTACATAATATTACAAGTTTTTTGTATTGATAAATAAAATTACGGAGGAGAATAAATTGATAGTGTAAATTGTAAATAGGTTAAATCAAGTAGTAAATAAGGTAGAAGTATGCACTTCAGTTAATCTAAATTGTCCATACAACTGTTAGCTTTACTTCCTCTTGCTGGGTGATGGAACTTATTGATTGTCACTTACGCATCTATTTGCAAGTATTTCCAGCTCCTTCTCCGAGCATCCGTACAACCATTTAGAATCAAGATTGGACTTGTTTCCATGCATTATCCGCCAACGGCTACGCCATGTAGTGTCATCCAAAAAGGACAGCATCAAAGTACGCTTGGTTGAAGGATCAATAGGCCCTCGTCCATGCGTCACCCGATAGTTGTTAAACAGTGCACACCATCCCTCCCTCAAGACAAGGGATTGATGATATCTGGGATCGTTAAGCTTGGACTCAAGGAGCAGGAAAGCCTCATAGAACCGCTTCATGGTCGCCTGGTCTTTGAAAGAATCCATGTCGATCCCACATTGCTTGTTGGTGAACCTCAACATCGGTCGCTCCTCGTCTGCGTCATAGCCAATAATTGGTGTTTTCGTCATTGATTCATAATTATAGACACGAACTCGCTGTGGTTCACACGGTTCTTGGAGGGTCATTCTCCTTCTTGAAAGGCGCACCGGCAGAGTACTAAGAAGCTCATACGCTTCGGGATCCTCTTTGCGAATATCTTCAATGACTTTAACGCTGTCGACGAAGAAATTTAGAGTATCTGCGGCGCCGGCTGGAGCGGAATATTGGCTGGCAAGTAGGCCGGAGATTCTGGCAGGAATGGGATAATAGCTGGTGTCGTTGTGAACAGGGTGCGCTTTTGCGGTGTAGATGTGTACGTCAATATCCTCAATGTTAGAGTTATCCACCTTGATAGTAAGAACGTTAACTGGGTGGGATCTCTGCATGACCTGGCCAACCGTCTCCAGAAGCTCTTGTAAGCCTTTTTCATTGGGTGGCACTCCCTTAAAGAAAGCTATTCCATATTTCCTCAGATCATTCATCCAGGAATAGAGTTTTTCTCTCCTCTCGGCGAAGTCGTAAGTTATGGATAACTTGTCGCTGGCATCCCACATAACCAAGTTTGGATTACCGGCGCTGAGCTGTTTGCTGTTGGCCAAATCCCTAGCTCTCAGCCACGATGCATTGAACGCCGTGCGATGGTCCTCCCAGTCAACCATCACGTCTTCGCTGTCTGGTTTATTATCAGCATGAAGGATAGTCGAATCTTTTGTAATAAAGCGAGCAAAATCCTTCTGCTGGTGAATAAAAGTCTGGGCATCAAAGACATTTGGGTCTCTCACGGAATTGCGCAGCCAAACGCTAGGAAACTGACTAACTGCTCCATCTTGCCATTTGACTTTTAAAAAGTCCTTGCAGTGAGACAAACTTGCTACTCTAAACGGGGCACGTAACATTGCAGCCATTTCCTCAGATGGAGTAGCTTCACGATCAAATCCAAGCGGCAGTGTGTTATACGCTTTGATTAATACCAGCCCTTGCCTATACAAATATAGATCACCGAAGTTCTGAATGAATGGGTTTTTGTCTGTCGTTATATACCCACTCAGCCATACAACGCTGAGTGGTTAATTGTCCTTTAGTGTACGAACCTCTTGGACTCTCATACATCGAGTAGTCTAACTAGTTCTCTATCCCGGGCTA